>PVKE010000634.1:0-131555 GCA_004027555.1 Craseonycteris thonglongyai | reverse complement strand
GGGAACTATGTTGCCCGTATCTCCAGAAACCCAATGGCAACACAGGTGCATGTAAAGAAACAGTCAAGGAGGCTTACCTGCTAAACAAGCTGTTACTTGCAAATTGCAAAAACTTAAAAACATAGAGTTGCTATTACTAACAACACGTTTATCAAAATATCTGCATCTTAAAAAAACACAATTTTTAAAAGAATGAGACAACTAGAAAAATTAGCAAAAGAAAAGAAAATTATAAGGGAAACCATGAAAACGTAATTCCATATTTAATACAACCTCTTTCAAGTGTCTGCATGTTTGATGTTAGTAACAGGGCTAAGGTCTATGGCTTGCAAATTCTTTATCATTATCATAGTACACGAGTGTAATTTTGATGACAGGTATGCCTCTCTGGATGTATTAGGAGATGTCAGCCGCTATGACTGGCCAGCACACTATCAGCTTTTGGAGAAAGCTGGCTTTTAAACTTGTTCATACTGCTTGCATTTTCCATTTAAAAATAAACAATAAGGCAAGGACCATGCTATGTCCTTGTTTATTTTCTCACATCCTTCATATTGCAATAGTGTATTTTGTTGGTTCCTCTGTTTTTAGCTATTGCTTATTATATTTATTATGTTTATAATCTTTGATATGTTGAGACTAAACACATTACCAAATGTCTGTATCTAAATAATCATTTAAGCTTTTCTAAGCACTTCAATATAGGCTAATAGAGTGTGAGGATGGCAGGAAAATTATTTTCTCCATTTTTGAAGATGATGAATCTGAAGCTATGAAACATTGGTTATCTCCCCTAAGTAGGCAGAGCCGAAAACAAAAATCTAATGACTCAGATTCTGAGTCCCCAAAACCTTGGAATTTTTCAGAGCTTAGGCTATTCATTTTTCTTCCTCATCTCCCTGCTCCTCTTCCCCTACTCCTCTTATGAGTATTATTATTACTATTACTATTATTATTATTTCTATTCTATTAACATTAGAGTGACCAAAGAACTTCCTATCCAAAGTAGAGTCTAACAATTTGAATAAAATCTTGCCATGTAAATGATCACATTTAGCTTATCAATCAAACATTTATTAATAAACAATGTTTTTGAGGAGTTTACTATAATGTCCTACCACATTACAAAAATAATTAATATTAAAAAGTATTGCCATTAAATGATAAAAATGCCCTTAATTACAGTTTTGACCAAATATGGTCCCAATAGGTTTTAGATCAGTTCACTGGAGCCAACACAGGTGAAAATTTTGCCCCGTTCACACACCATGTTAAAGTCATTCACTAGTTAGTGGCTAAAAGTGAGTGAGGAGGCCTTCCAATGGGAATCATTGTGCAACCCAGTGCTCAAGTAGTGTCCCAGGTCCTGACTCATGGGACCTTGAGTCATACAGGTCAAGGAGATAGAATTAAATGACACCCTTGCCTTTGTCTCTAATGTTCTTTTGTTTTGTACAGTGTTTTTAGTGATTTCAAGAAAACAGGCATTAAAATATATGCTGAATGAAAAATAAAGGCTCTCTCTGGATGCAACTTTTAACAGTACTTGGTTTTTAGTTACAGAAAATGAAACAAACACAGACTTTTGCTTTTCAAACGTATTACAAAAAAGTCATCATATCAAAAATACAAGAAGATAGATATATGAAAAAAGGCTTAACTTCATTAGCTATTAGGGAGATGCAAATAAAAACCACAATGAGATACCATCTCACACCTGTTAGAATGGCTATAATCAACAAGACAAGGAATAGCAAGTGCTGGAGAGGCTGTGGACAAAAAGGAACCCTCATACACTGCTGGTGGGGATGTAAACTGGCACAACCACTATGGAAGGCTGTATGGAGAGTCCACAAAAAATTAGGAATGGAATTACCATATGACCCAGCAATCCTTCTACTGGGCATCTACCCCCCAAAAACGGAAAACCTTAATTTGCAAAGATCTATGTACTCCAATGTTCATTGCAGAACCGTTCACAGTGGCCAAGTCAAGAAAACAACCAAAATGTCCTTTGATAGTTGACTGGATAAAAAAGATGTGGACCATATCTTCAATGGAATACTACTCATTCATGAGAAAAGATGAAATACTACCATTTGCGACAATACGGATGGATCTTCAGATTATAATCCTAAGCAAAATAACTGGGACAGAAAAAGCTGAGAACATATAATTTTCTGCATGTGTGGGACATAAAACTGAAAGCAACAAACAAGGTAAGCAAACTCTAACAGACGCAGGCAATCACATAGTGCTTACTAGAGTGGAGGGGAGGAGGAAGAGGAAGAGAAATGAGGTCAAATATGTGGTAATGGGAGATTTGACTTTGAGTGGTGAACACACAATGCAATAAGCAGATGATGTATAGAATTGTACACAACCTACACAACTTTAGTAGTCAATGTCACCCCAGTACATTTAATAAACCAAATAAAATGATGCGCAGAAATTCTACATGCAACTGGCTCCTTACACTTGAAGAGTTCGTATGTTCTCCAGAATCATTTCCCCCTTAGCCAATCTTAGGAAGTTCAAACTGGGCATTTGGCCCTTCTCTCCTCCCTCATCTCTTTCTTGGAGAAAGACATGCTTGGCACCCAGACCAGCCTAGACATGCCTTTCCTTCTTCCCCTCCTTTCAGGAGACATTCACGTCCGCGCACAGCATCTGCAGTGCAACAAATACCAGGAACCTGGAGAGCATCTGGGAGGATCGTCTGATGACAAGATTACCTGGAAGCAATGCTGCTTTTGAGAGGTGATTGTAAGTCAGCACATGGTTACCTGTGTTAACTTCCAAGAAACATTTCTGTTGTTTTTCTTCACACAGCAGGGCTCAAGCCGCCACATCCATCCTGATGACTGGTTTCTTTTGTTTTTGTTTTTTCTGAACAAGTTGTGCTTGTTCTACCAAGAATACACTGATAATTCAAGGTAATCAGCAGAGTGCATTACAGAAGAAAATTCGAACCAACAAGCTGTACAAACAGAATAGCAATCAGAAGATTTAATGCATTTCTGATGTACATTTAGGCACTGACACTGGGCCACAGATGTACATGCATTGTGTTGTATATTACTGAGATATGGCCTGTGAGAACCTATTATAGCATATCATCATCCACACTGGAGGGGCTGCGAAGGAAACGTTCCATCACACATTACTCTCGTGGATGTATTAGAGAAACAAATTGTACTTGGAATTGAAAAGTCACAGGCTTATTCTGTCTTAATAAATTCCTGCCAAAAGGCTAAGTGTAAGACCAGAAATACTTCCCAAATCTTGTTACTGTATTATCATCTTTGACATCTCAAGAATCATCAGATATCAGTTCAGGGTTCTCACAATAATTTTTTTTTTTTCAACCAGGTCTTCATGTTATGTAGCTATTTTGAGTTGTCTGTACCTAAAATGTAAACCTCCTATGGCTAAAACAAAATTATTCTTTTAAATAAGATGTTTGCCACTAGGCTATTCCCATTGCTTAAGCTAGAGAGTCTCATAATTCAAGGTGTTGATTCTTAAACTAAATTTCTCATCAGACTTGGAAAATTTTCATAATCATTTGGGACAGGTTAAAATAAAAAATTAAAAGTTTGAACTGATCTCTTTGAGAGCTGACTCTGGGTCCTAATCAATTTTATGACAGTTGTACGTGGAACCCAGTGAGGTGTTCAACAAATATCTGTCAAAATAATGAAAGAATGATGTTATAACTAAAAGCAATGATGCTGTTTTAAGATAGCCTAATAATTTGGGGCTAGTGACCATTTTATAAGCCAAGATAGGGATATCAGTTTGATCAAACTAATTCATGGCTTAAACTGCTCCTTTTCTTTTATTAATCTATGTAGACTTCAGTTCCTGAAAGTGGACATCTTTAATCTTGTCATCTTAGCATGGTGTATGTTTGAAATCTAGCTCTAATTCTAAAACAAAAAATTAACCAAGAGCAACCTACAGAGAAAATTGGTTTCCAGTCCAATGATTGGTAATGTGCAATAGAAGTCTGTGTTGGTTACCTAGTGCCACGCAACCTACCAGCCCAAATACAGTTCACCGAACAGCCAAGTTGTATTATCTCAGTTTCTTACAATGTGTCTGGAAACTCGGGATAGCTTATTTGGGTTCTTTGCTCAAGGTCTCATGTGAAGTCACTGTCAACCTGATGGCCAGGACTGTGATCATCTCAAGGCTCTAGCAGGACTGGATAACCCACTTCCAGGCTCCTCCACAGGGTGTCTGAGTGTCCTCAGAACATGGCGGCTGGTTATACAAGACATAGCTCAGAAGAGTCCTCAAGATGGAATCCAGTTGTTTTGTGTCCTGATCTGCGAAGTGACATCCCATCACTTCTGTCATATCTACTCCTAAAAAGCAAGTCAATAAGATGGGCACACCTTTAAGGGGACAGGATGACACAAGAGCATGAGGTGGGACTGTGGGACCCATCTTAGTGGGCATCTACTGTACTCACTTTGGCACCACAGACAAGTATACTCACTGAGCATCTACCATAAAGAAGATCAACGATAAATTTCACTTTCAAAACAATAAATGGTGTTTTAAAATGACTTGCGATAGTTTATGTCAAATTATAGAGTAAAATTAGGAAGATTCTCAAGACCAAGAATTGCCTCCCGCCCCAATTACCAGCTGTGACAAGCAGACGGGTCTAGTACACCGCTGTATTTGAGAATAGGGAAGAGGTGGAAGGCCGGGTGGAGGAAATCCGGGTTTCAGCAGTTACATTGTACGTGCTATGCTAGATGCCTCTAAACCTGACCTCAGTCAATCTTCATAACAGCCTTAAAGGGCGCCATTGCTTCCAGGGGAGTTATCGGAATAAAAAATACACCTGCCCATGTTCACAGAGCCGGAACTTGAATGCATCCCTATCTGCTGGACAACCAGTGCTTCATCTCTGACATGAACATGACTGTGCTCACTGTCCCGAACCTGGGGGCTGGGAGTTGGTCCCTAGGCCCCTGTCTTCCAGTAGGTACCCTGTGACCTTAAGCAAGGTGGGCGCTCTTCCTAAGCTTCGGTGTCTTGAACAGCAAAGTGGTGGGTTTCGAGACAAGAACCTCTTGGGGTCAGGACAGCCACATGTTGAATAAGGTCAAGGGCTTAGTTTCCTGTCTCCCAACTGTGGGATGTAAAAGGGGGGGTTGTATATGTAGTTCTTTTAACTCCTAAGCAGCACTTTCCTAGTTCCTACTGCCTTTGCACAAACCCTTTCTTTGATTCATCCTCCTCGCCTATGTGGATTCTGTACCTACTCTAAGCAGCAGGCCAGGCACAAGAGACGACTGTAGTAATCAGAAGAGATATGAGTCTTGCCCCCTAATAGATTCGAAGAGACCATTGTAAGCATACAGGGCAAAATGATCATTTGGGCTTAACAACAACAACAACAAAAGACTTAAATAGAATAAAATATATGAGAATCCTGTTCTTGGGAATCATTTTTATGCTTATTTATTATGAAAATGCCTCTTTTTACATTCATAAAGTTTCATCTTTGCTGATAAAAATGTATTAGGGGAAATCCTCACTTGATATATGACTCTACAGATGAGTGGGACAGAGGATAAATAGTATTCTGGATTTCAACAATAAAGCTGTTTATCACAACTAGAATAAATGAAATAGTTTACAACTAATGATTAAGAACTCTTGGTTAAAGGTAAAATAAGTAGCATATTAGGCATTTTGAGAGACAACGTAAACCCAAAATGTATGAAGGTTTATTAGTGACAAAAGCAACCCCATAGGGAGAAGACATGTGCTATAAGTTAACTACGATGAAATGCATTTAAAAATACAAGAAGGGTAGAACGTAGCTTTACTTCAGAGCTCAGTGGTCAAGGGCAGGCCTTACCGTCTCCAACGGTCGGCAATACAACGGTGGTAAGTACAAGAGTCCACGCCCGGATCACCCAGGACAGGATACGGCACAAGAACAACGGCACGTGTCTGCATCATGGCGCACATTCATCTTCACACATGGCTGTGGTAGCATCTCCTGCATGCTGCAGCCCCCTCTGAGGTGAACCAGTCCTCTCCACAGAGCTTCGCGTGGCTTCTAGCCACTTGCTCTGAGGAGTGATAGCAGCAGCAGGCACGTCTGGTGTTGGTGTTGGCAAAACCTCCCATTTCTTTTTTATTTTATTTTTCAAGTTTAGTAACATATGCTTGATAAATAAAATTGTAAAATGTTTAAAGCGTACATAGTGATGGTTTGATATACATAGACATTGTGAAAGAATTCCTCCCAGTGATATGATTAACACACCCATCACTTTCTACATTCATCACCTTTTTTATTTTTTGATGAAAACATTTAAGTTTCACTCTCTTAGCAAATGTCATGTATATAATACAGCGTTATCCACTATAGTCATAGTGTTATATGTTAGATCCTTAGACCTTATTCATCTTGTAATCAAAATCTTGCAAACGCTCCATTTCTTTAGAATTAGTAGCTGTCTTAGCGTCTAAAGGTCCCACAAGTCCTTCGTAAGTGATGCGTCCTGTATACTCTTCCCAAAGTCCAAAAGCGCTGGGACTCTCACCAGAAGATTTCCTCAGCCATGTAAAATCAGAACATCTGGTGGACTACTTTGAATGTGGATGCCCATGGAAAAAATGAAAGCCTCTCCAGGACCTTCCTTTTCTTCATGTTTGTGGAGAAAGAATTAGTGCACAGTTGCTCAGAGGCACAAAAAACACATGTAACGGGTTACTGAATGATCACTCTCGTTACTGTAGTGTTCATAATGCACACAACCTTCTTCCAAGTCTGTGAACGAGACAGAGCTGCAGAGAATCATTCCCTGCTCCTAACGTGCCTCCCCATCCACCAGGACGGCACAGAAGTAACGGGGAACCCACTGCGACTCCCGGCAGCTAAGGGTGATCTCCCAGGACACGGGAGTTTACGACAGACCTCAGGCTTTCTGTTCCTTCTCTCAAATAAATGTCAGTTGGTATTTCTGGAAGAATAAATATTTTTGAATGGCTTGGATGGGAAAAGAATGTTCTCCCCTATCAGAGCATGTAAAATATTCCCGAAGTGAAACAGGTTTATGCTAGTTGCTCATCCCAGAATAATAATCACAGGAAGGGAACGGAAAGACTTCAGGGGAGTCATCTGTGATACGTTCCGCTTTAAAAGGGGATGTTGAAAAAGTCATATTGGGAGGAACATTTATTTTGTTCACTAGAGAAATGAGGAATGCTTTCTCGTTTATGCTGTTCCTGGTAAATCCACGGCAAAACTAAATTCTGTGGGTAATAACTGCAGCAGCTAACATTTCTTGGGTGCCCACCAGGCACTTCTGTAGGACTCTCCACGTACTTGTTCATTTATATCTCAGGGGTACTAATTTACACACTTTTCAAATAGGGGTCTTGGCTGGGGTTATAATTAGGCAGTGGTTGTAGCAGTCAGCACAGACTAGGCGGTGTTTCAGTAACCGACCACTTGCATTGTCTCTGGGGCTTACAGAACAAAGCTTTGTGGCCCGCTGACATGCTGATCCAGGTGGGCCTGGTGGTCTACCTAAGCATCTCTTCCCCGGTGGTCACTCTGGGACCCAGGCTCTCTGCCAATAGGCACTTGGCATGCTAGAGCGGTTTGCTTCCAGCCTAGAGGACTGGGGCTAGGGGGTGTGACAATGAAGTGTAGATCAGTCACACACACCCTCAATTGCATTGACTTGGAAGGGACCCATCACTTCCACTCAAGGTCCCTGGGCAAGAATTCCTGCTCTGACCTTATTTAGAAGCTTCGAGACTCAGGAATAGAAAAAGCCACACAGATATTTAATGGGACAGTGGGTCCCCTTCACAGTACTGGAATGTGAAAATTATGCTGATGATGGGAAAGCCAGTGTTCACCTCAGGGTGATGAGTATCTGTTCGTCACCACTACTATCTGCTTCTGCCGAGGGGACATTGGGCTTTGGTATTCCTCAGCTGAAGAAAGATCACATGAGCTGTGAGAGGCCAGAGGACTGGGCCCCAGAGTGTTGAGCAGGGCCTCTTTGGCAAGAGTGGGAGCAGTGAGGAGGCTCTTTTCCTCCGCTCAGTGAAGGGCCTGTGGGGCAGAAGGTTAGCGTTTCCTGCCATAAAGAATATGACAGAAAGTCAATGGTGCCAAACGTATGGTCTTTGCACATCGGTAATAATGTGGAAATTTTCTGAGTGTGGGGCTTTGACTTGCACATTGCAATGTTTTTCCACACATAAATGGATGAAATCATTGAAGGGTTCCTAACAGGAAGCCAACTCCTGGGAAAGCTATTAGCAGTTTAACATTTGCAATTCATGTGACACTGTACTTGCCTTGAGGGATGTCATAGACAGAGTCCTGTTTGGTTTAAAATGTAACTATCCCAGCAGACTAAGTTGGGCATTCAGACCTCAGCTGGGTTTCTCTTGAATTTATTAACTTACAAATGGAAACACACTTAAAATCGTTTGCTATCTTTCAGTAACCACTTCCTCTCTTTTTCTGGATGTGGAACCATTTTTTGGGCTCATAGTCTTGAGGTACCTCTGACTTCTCTTTCTGTTGGCACTGAAAATATCATCTGATTTCCAATGCTGTAAATAGTTCCTTCGCAACAATGCTCTGAAGTCGTACTTTCTCTGTATTTCCACATTTTAACTTTGGTTACAAACGACTCTGGGACTACGTCCTCTCCACTGCTGACTGAAGATAATGCAAACAGCTTGTGTGTTCTCTTCTTTTCCTTCTCCAAGTTCACAATGATCTGGGTCAGCCAGGAGAAGACCTTGGAAAAAGCCATCGGATTGACCCTTGCAACTTGACACAACTTTTACATAGGCTGACAGAATTTCAGGAGCCATCGCACCGGCATAAATTAGACTAGGAGGTCTAGAAGAGCTTCTAAATAATATGGGAGAATGTTCACTTCCCAGCTGAATCGCAAGTTGCTTTGGAGTGTCTTTGTTTACCTGTGAAATTGTACTGACCTGTCACCTAGATCAATTGTCTGGTCCTTATAATTAACTTCCAGTCTTTCACTAAACTGCAGAGATTATGTGACCCAGGGTCCTTGGCTAGTTTTTATTAATCCTCTTATCTGTTTTCTAAGATTAAAGAAAAACACAATATCTTTTAAATAATGTATAATACAGGTTTAACAGACTGGCTGCTGTAAGTTTTCTCCTAGTTCCACAAATGTTGGCTTATGTTGCCTTTTATTTCAAGCATAAAATCATCCAGCCTAGTCACTAAAAATGGAAGAGCATTTGAGGGTTCTTTCCAGGCACACGCCAGCTGGTGAAAAATGTTTCCCCACATTAAAAAAAATAACATCTTGTATACACATACATGCATGTACATATACATATATATATGCACATACATACATATACACATGTATATACATATATGCACGTATATACACATACATATACACACACACACATATATATATATGGAACGTAACGCAAAGGATTTGAATCGTACTAAAAATGACGCTGACACATGTACATTCCCTCTGTTACAGACACTAAGGAAGCAAATAGTTCATGGTCAGTGACTGGACACAGAGCGGTTCAGTCTACAGGTCGTCAGCACACTAATGAGAGTAGGGGACAAAAGGTAAATGGCTTGTGAAGTACTCTGATAAGCCTCTTTCACGCGACTCTCACACCACGCCAGCCCTCTGCCCATGAGCGTGCAAGCGTAGGACATGCTCACCACGCACACCTGCAAAGCCCACCGTGCCGCGCCGTCTGTGCGCTTCACTGCAGGTCAAGGCAGTTAATCACCAGAGGGCCTGGGGGCAGCCACGCAGCCGTGTATTTATGGGCAAATCAAGAAACCGCAATCCTGAACTGTGCCTGATTAGCTGCGCTAATATGCTACTTGTGGCTAATTTCTGAGCTGCTTAGCCCACAGGTGTTGGCCCTCACCCATAAATCATGGCATCCACCTCCTCTGTGCACCCTTGGTTCTGCCATGCATGTCGATGGCCTGCTTAAATGACAGGCAGGGGATAATGGATGGGGCACTAAATCATTCCAGGGCTCAGTCCACGCTCTCCCGTCCGAAACGGGTCCCAACACGTTCCCAGTGCTCAGCTCATTTCAGATGTTATTGTAACCCAAGTCTGTGTGCCACTGCATGAAACCTTTCAACGGGACAAAGTGTACATTTCCCCGTTCTTATTTGCTTTAGTTGTGCGGAACGGCCTTTGCATAAGACAGCGCCATTAAAAGTTCCACAGCAGCCGGCAGTGCGATGAGGCAGAACAGCCTCCCCACGACTCAGGCGGTAAGGGGAAACTCTCGCTGGGAACTGAGCACCCCTGGCTCTCCATGTACCTTTCATTTATTTTTTTTTTTAATTAAAGACATGAATTCAATGGATCACAAAGCAAACCGGCTACACAGTAAACATTACGGCAGGAAACGCTTGCTTTGCATACGATTTGATTCTCTAGAGTGGTCCCTTGTGTGAAATCAACATATAGGTCACTATGAAAACCAGAAGCTAGGAAAATACATACTTTACATACATTTACAATGTGTGTCTGTTTGGAACAGAGCAAAACATAGTAGGACTTGGAAGGGGATACTGTTTCAAGCTCTGGCTCAGAAAACTGCTAGGAGGAAATCTCAACCGATGGATACCAAGTGAGATCTTGTACATTAACGTGGTGGTGACGTGATAGTCCTGAAGAACAAGTGTGTGTCTTCAGTGTATGGGGGCAAGTGTAGTGGTGAGTTTCATGGAATAGACACACAAAACAAGAAATCCTCAACTCCTTGTCATTGAAGGAAGAAAATACTTAGGAATTTTCAGTGACTTATAAGAAATGTACATGCCCCCGCCCCCTTAGAATAGCTAGTATGATAGGAAAGAAATGCATTATCTGTTATCTATAGTACTTTCTAATTGAGCTCAAGTAGCCAATATAATTCCAGGGTGTTGGAGGATGACAACAAACTGCTGGTGGAGAGACTTCTGGTGACATAGACAAGAGGTGATAATTGACATTACTAAAAAAATTGATCTTAGATGGTTTGCTTCTATTTCCTCATCCAAAATCATTTGTTGGGTTACTCTAATGGTGAATAAGACATAATTTCTGCTGGGAAGAAGACAGTGTTTCTGTATGAAGTGTTTGGTGCCAGAAGTTGGTTAAGAGAATGTCACCACTGGGTGGAGGAAGGCAATCAGGGAAGCAAAGGCCCTTGAGAAGCGAACCACAAAGTGCCTTTGCAGTTCTTCTGAAATTTGGATTTTTACTTAAGGAAAAGTGAAAAAAAAACAAAAACCTAATCTATGCTTTTAAACATACTCTATTAGGCATATGTTTCTCTACTTTGGCATAAGTTAGTCATTTTTTCTTCTAAATACAGTTCTAGTGTGTGTTGATAATGCCGGCACAGAGAAGACTCCGACGTAGGCAAATTCAACCGCTGCGACCACCGTGTAAATGTCAGTGAACGTGCGCAAAGGGGGGAAGAAAATAGCATTCAGGAGGAAGCTGGGATGGCTGTTATCACCTCTTGCCTATGTCACCAGGAGCCTCTCCACCAGCTCTTTGTTGTCATTCTTCAACCCCCAACCTACCACCTCTCTTTTTATGCAAATTCTGAGCAACATCTCAAAAATCCAACTGCCATTATAGTTCCACCCAATTACAGCTCACCAGGGAGAGGGTTCCAAAACCTTGCGTTGCTTCACTTCTGTTCCAGTCGAAGTCATCCTGAGGCACTTCACCTCCTGATTGTCCCTTCTGTGTCCCACCCACAGTCTTGTTCTCTGTCTCTAATTCCTCATGCCCTTCATCTCTGCACAGGACCTGTGTGGAAATCCCTACTTCCCAGCCGCTGCGCTGTGATCCCTTGGCATAACCGTCTTCCCTCGCTTCCCCACACTGCACCGTCTGACTCCCTGGTGTGTGTTATCGGGGTGTGGCCGGCAGTGTGATAAATGATTCCACGCCCCAACTTCTGCCATCTATACATACACTGTGCCATGGTAAACGGGCATTAGGGCTGCAGGTGGAGGTCAGGTTGATGAAGATTTGAATTTAAAATAGATTGTTCTGGATTATTCAAGTGGGTCTAAGACAGCCGCAATGATCCTAAACGTGGCAGAGAAAGGAGGTGAAAGTGAGGAGAAGCGAGAAGGCTTGACCTGCTGTTGCTGGTTTTAAATGTGGTGGAAGGGGCTGTGAGCCAAGGGATCTGGGCAACCTTTGGAAGCTGGAAAAGGCAAGGAAACAGATGCCCCATTAAAACCACATTAGAGGAGCCTGGCTCACTGGATAGCTTACTGCTGGCCCAGTGAACCCCCTGTCAGGCCTTCAATGTCCAGATCTATAAGACTGAATCTGCATGGATGACACTGTGAAATGTGTGGTAGATTGTGACAGCAGCAATAGACAAGTATGCACATGGCTTAGCATCCCCCCCTCGGGGGGCCCAGTGGCTGGGTGTCTCCTCTGCTTTAGGCCTTTATTTTCATGACGGAGCAACCTTGTGTGGCCCATGTACCACTGTCTACCCACGGGCATGTAGTGCGTAGTACAGCCAGTTCATGCAGAAACAGACGGAAGCAAATGCACACCTGAGCAGTACTTCTGGCTTCTTCTTTCTCTATCCACTTTCACAGTCGCCACGTTTGTTTCCGTGGAGCACTTATCACTTTGGTGGAGGGCTGTCCCACGCGTGAGCCAGTGTCCTCCATCTGAGAAATGCTGTTTTGCTCAGAAGGACGACTCCAGTGTGGACTTACTTAGCATGTGGGATTGCGCCTTCCTCATAGCTGACGGGGATAGACTCGGGCACATGCCCGGGTTGGAGCAATCAGGTTCTTCATCCTCAGGCTCTGTCCCGGGGACTTGGAAGCACCCAGTCGGTTTGCAGACGTCACCGAACACGGATGCTGTAAGCTCACGGCGGGTGGTGACCCCTCCTGCCGCATAGACAGACCAGAGTGAGAACTGGGGGGGCCCCCACCTGACCAGGGACGCAGGAAGGCGGGAGAAGGAGCGCGGGTGGGTGCAGGAGTCCCTGGTTCAGCGCCAGCCTCTTCCACCGGACCTGTCATACGCCTCCCCTGGCGGCCCTAGGAGACAGTCTCCATTTGTGTCTATTTAGTTAAAAAATGGCTTTGGCAAGTTGAAAGTAGATTCTGAATTCATGCTATGGCTTTAGCATTTCTCAGATTTTTAGGTCCGTTTTTTTCTCCTAAGCTCCAGATCTGTCACAACCGACCTCCTGGAGAGTTGAGGCAGCATAATGCGGGTTCTTCTCGACCTTCCGTGAGCTTAAACTCATCCTCCCTCCATCCACCCGTTCTGCCCACGCTGTTTCCACGCGGCTCAGCACGCCACGCGAGCAGCCTCAGAGCTCAGCTCCCGCCGCCTCCTTCCAGGGCTCCTCGCTTGTGCTGCTGCTGGGCCACGCTCAGCGCTTCCCCCCGTCCACTGGGACCCTTCTCTCCTGCTCTCCATTCTTCACCTGGGTATGTCCTGCTCGTCTTCAGTCATAAAGCGTAGCAGTTCCCTTCTCCCCGAAGACTCAAGTTACACAAACCAAACTCATGACTCTTTAGTGCACTTCATTCAAATGTCTGCGAGTGGAGATGTGGGGGGAAGCAGGCCAGGGCAACGCGGGCAGGAATGGCAGTGCCCACGGAGGTGGCGGGGTGACCCCAGGGTGAGCTGCCGGCACTGGAAACCCAGCGTCCATACGGAGCTGGACGCTGAGCTTCAGACATGGGGAAGGAGGAAGGACCAGGTAAGAGATGAGCATAAAAAGAAGGTAAAGAGAGAAGGAAAAGTACGTCACTTGGAATAAAGGAGGAGGAAAGATGGCAAGATTGTGGGTGGAGTCAAAGTTTTGGTTTGGGGCAACTTGAAAGCAATCTCCAATCCCATGGCGATGGCGATGTCAGGTGGAGAGGTGAGAAAACGGAATCAGTGGGAGAAGCCGGGTCATTCGGAAGCGAGGACGTTGTAGGAGCCAAGGGCCCAGGCGTAGCCGCGGAGATGAGAGGAAAGACCTCAGAAGCTGACCACGCTGACGAAGGCTGGGTCCTAGTGCTGCAGAAGCTTCTTCCCCAAGGTCGTCACAAACATCACTTGGTTTATACCCATTTTCAGAACTATGAATAGAACAAAGTCATTTATTCAGTTTGATTTTTAAAAACTCTTTATATTATCTCGATACCATTAACATAATCAAAGACCTAATTTTTTTTACGCTGCAGGAGAGCCTTAGGCTTCTTTTGAGGAGTCCTTTCTGGTTGTAGAGGAAGGTTTTTCTTTATGAGCTGCCAGGGGTCACCCCAATACACTCAGTCAGACAGGTCTGGCCTCACCCAATTTTATCACTTCTTCTCATTAAAGGCTGCCAATCATGCCATTATTGTGTAACTATTTATTTAAAAAGAAAAACTGAGTTTCTTGTAGAATGAAGTTATCACAGAATTTGTTTTTGTTAAAACCAAGGAGCTCATTTGAATATGACTTTCCCGAGAAAAATACTAGGGGCTTTGTCATCTCTTATTAAATAATTTATTCTAATTTACTGAAAAAGTGAGCATCATGGCCTAGACTAGAGCACGGAAGTATTAAAATGAGAGAATGTTTGTTCAAGGTGGCGGGCGGGACAGCTCTCTGTGGGTGTCTGCTGGTCTCTAGGACTTGGTTGGGATACGAACATTCATTGTCATCTGCTGACAGGACAGACGATGCAGGTCCCTGTGCTACACGGAGTCAGGGCAACAGGGCAGGGCTGGCATCGCCGTGAAGACTGGATCACCATGCAGGACGATGCTGGAAGCACGACAGTGCAGTACCACAGAAGAGCCTGCACACTGAACATCACAAGGCAGGATTGTGTAAGGAGAGACAGCGACCACTCCCTGCGAAGGAGCGCTGACCTTTCCCACCCTGACCTCCGATGTACCCGAACAGAGAGGGCGGGCTTCCGGGGGTGGTTTGCACAGCGTGCCTCAGGGCGCCCACCTGGGACGGGGGCTATGGGAAGATGTCTATATGCTTTCATTACACTGACTTGAGATGTCTTTCGGCAAGTAACGATGATAAAGTCATCTGCCAATTCCAAAAAGAAAAACGTTCGCGCTAACTTGGGAGTGGCAACTGTCAGAGTGATTACCCCGCTGTGCAGAGTCAGAGGGCAGACCACGTGGGGCTGGCAGAAGGTGCACTCGAGACAGGCAGGGTGCTTCCCGTGTGAGAATTAAAAGGGCACCTGCTCAATCTGTCAGAAGGCACATTCAAGATGTAGCACCAAAGAATTATATCACAAAGGTCACTCAGAGAAATACGAGTGTCACAAAGTTAAGTACATCTAGGGAAGATCAGATAATAGGAAATATCTTTTTCCGAAGTTGAAATGATAGATTGCAAAAATGGTCAAGTGCAGCACATGGCAGATATAAAGGGAAATCAAGACGATGAGAAAAAAATAAAATAGGAGGGTAATACAATAGAAGGGAAGCTGTAGAAATCATAAAAGAAATGCTTGGAAACAACAGTGAAACTTATTGAATAAAGTAAAATTTATTCAGAACATTCAGATGGCAAGATTCAGAAAAATAACCCACGGAGTGGCATTCTGGCTGATGGCAAGCTGCTGTGAAGAATACATTTTAAAAATTGTCATATGTTCGCCTACAACACCATATGAATAATTTAACAGGGATGCCAAGATGTATAAAAAGAGTATTATGGGTGAAATGTTAATGTCAGCCCCAAGAATTTGTCTTCTAGGGGATGGTTCGGCTCTAACCGACATCCATTTCTGTGTGCTACCCCCATGCCAACAATGGAACATAAAAAATCGAAGGAGAACCTTCAGAATGGGCGGTGCAGGCTAAGATTTTTATCTGGATTTCTTGGAACCTCTGTTACCTGCTAATTGAACTCTTCTTGCAACATCGTCCGATTGGTCAGTCTGTGCTTTGCCATCTGCACTTCTCCGGTGGCCGGCCGGCCATGGCTAACAGGATTTCCGTGTGTTGCCCAAGGGTTTTTTCTTCTTTGCTCATCACCTTAGTCGGAACACCTTTGCCACTAGGCAAGGCATTACCAGGACCAGATTTTCTCGGAGGAGAATGAAAACAATTCAGCATTGACTGTAAGAGCCAACTGACATGCCCTTCAGTCACCTACAGTCAGGACAGTCCTGTGATGGACCCTGGCAGCCCCGGAAACACTCGCGACACCATTGACCACCTGGTGGGGGAGCACTCTGGGTATGTTTTATTTTCTACATTAAAGACACTATGAGACGCATAGGTGCCCATTTGTCACCTCGCCTGGGAAGCTGCTCAAAATGACCAGAACCAAAGTGGGAGTTCTTTATAGAACCTCCTGAAGAGGAGGCCGAAATGAAATGTTTGACTCCTGTGTCAACGAGGCCCTCTCTGAAGCCCTTTGAAAATTGTGCTTAGTGCTTCACACTGTTACATCACACACACACACACACACACACACACACACACACACACACCCTGTTTAGGAAGAACGTCGGCTCCTGAAGACAGGGAACATGGATGGGGCACAGGCCACTTCATTCATTCTTTGGCAATCTTTTGCCCCAAGCTACTCTGCTCTGTCCACTGATGCAAAGATCATTTAATTTAGGGGATGTTATGCAAGCACTCTTGAACTTTATGGGACTCTTAAAAATCAGCTGTTGTATTTCTTAATAATACTTAAGGAAACTGAAGCGATGGGCCAAATTGCTCATAATACTGACTTGCTGATATTATGCTTTAAAAAATTTATATGTAGATAAGCTTTATATTTCTATCACCTTTGGGTATGTTTCTTAAGATACAATCAGTTCTTTCTATCTGTTAAAAAAAAAGTATTGTTACAAGGGAGACAGATCATTCAGGTTCAACAAAGATACATGCTCTAAAATTAATGGATGACACTGTTTCCTCCAAACTGTGCTCTATTGAGATCTGAGGGGGTTATTTGCAGACAGAATTCCCAGTGCTTTGGAAATAAATGTCTTGTAAACAGCACTTAATTGAATTAATGATGATTGAACCATGTATTTCTTCATCTACCATAAAACTAAACTGGACTAGATAGAATTCAATAGTATATACACGTACTAATGAATCCATTAAATGGATAAGTTCCAATAAAATCCATAATTTATTATGGCTTATTAAATGGGTGTTAATAATATGTGAAGTGTCCATTCATGCGTATAGTACGTCCTTGGGATGTAAATTTACGGTGATTTTTCAGGCACTCCATGCTGTGCCATCGAAAAGCATAGACAGGTTTCCCTTAAAGAGGAAATATAGTTATTCCAGCAACTGAAGATGCATTAAAAACATGTATCTTTCAACATCTGCAATAATACAAAATGATTATACACAGATTTCATCACAACTGTAGCCTGCCTTGTAAAAGGCCACAGAAATTCTTTTCTAATACATAAGTCACTTATTGGGAAAGTTCAAGGGTGCAATCTCCTTTTCTTCTTTATTAAAATAAGCCCATATGGAAGACAGAAGGCCCTATCACTTACTCTGTGAGAAGCTAGAAGATCATATTCCGTGTCCCCATAGGGGAGGACTAAGAAAGTTCCGAGCAAAGTGTATCACTTCCACAGGGACCAGAAAACAATCCTCTTGTGTGGTGACATTTGCTCCATCAAGTGTCTGAGGTCAACTGTCTGTTAGCTCAGAATTGGATGCAATGTGCCTGCAGCACACCACACGTGACCCGCAGCAGCCCCGAGTGACACATCACAGCCCTCTTTGCTCCTGAGTCTTGGCCGCAAGGTGTTCCAAGCACCCAGTGACCGGGCAGGCGCCTTAGTGACTGTTGCAGTTATCCTTGTTGCCCAAGAACCCTCCAGACCAGCCCCGTCGTGCCGGCCACCGCTGTAGGTCACCCGCCTACCCATGCTGCAGACTCACCCTGGCACCACCACCCGATCTCTAGCTGCCACCGCTTCCACCCGCTACGCCGCTCATGCAGCTCCACGCATCCACGGAGCCAAGGCGTCTATGCCACACTGAGCTTCCCTTTCCCTCCACCTCGTGACCTGAGAGACACCTGCCAATGCCCGGAGACAGCGGGTCCCCTGCCATCCGCCCAGGGGTGGCTGTGCTTTCTCTCCATGCTACAGGTCCCGTGTACGAGGTTCCTGGCCCTGTTCTTCACACCTTGCACGTGCTAGCACAGTTCATCCTCTCTTCAGCCCCCCGCTACACATGAGGAAACATGGCCCTGGAGGGACAGCCCCTTCGTCACATCCAGGAAAGCTTTTCTCTTCCCACCTCTGTGAAACACCCTGCCCTGTTGCAGGGACAGCCGCAGTCTCAGCCTCACTGTGTCCTGACTGGGGGCATGGACAGGCGTCCTGAACATCCCCTCAAGGATGGGCCTAGACTCTAGGCTTCTCTTTACCGCCCGCCATATCCTGACAGCCATGGGAAGGAGGCGCCCACCGCCCGGGTCCTCAGTCCTTGCACCTCATCGCTCCCAGTCGTCACTGCTCCAGCCCAACCAGCCGTCACCTAGAGCCGTGTTTCCAGAACTTGTCATCACTGATAACTGAACCCCACGGAGGATTTCATGCCCAAACACCTCCCTTTTGCTCCACTTACTAGCTTACTCAGCCAGCGAGGATTTCCAACCAACTTATTCCATGACATTGAAAAATAAATAAATAAATAAATAAATTACATTCTCGTGAATGAAACATAAATAAAAACTAACAGCTAGAAAGTGTACAGTGTCTCCCTCTCACCCCTCCTTTCGGTTCTTCGCCATAAACGCTACGGACTTCACAGCTAAACAGTCACTTTGCTTTCGTGAACGAAACTTCAAAATTCCCCTCTGCACTTTCTAGCCAAAGCAAGCAAATGCTCTTACTGTCTGCATTTTTATGTAAAAGGTAGAATAATACGCACACTATTCTTTAGCTTTCTTTGGTCACTTGACAATAAATCCTCCAGATAGTTCCATGTAAGCATATAAAATCCTGTTTCCTCCAATTTTAACTTTATTGATTTCTGCTATATATTTATATTTTCTTCTTCACGATTAATTTAGGTTTAATGGTCTCTTCTCTAATTTCTCTATGTGGAAGCTTTAGCAATTAATTTGAAGCATTTCTTCTTTTTAATTAAAAAAGTTAATGCTATAAATTTCCCTCAGAAAACTTCTTTATCTGTATTTCATGAACTTTTATACAATGCACTTCAATGGTAATTCATTTAAAATATATTCTAATTCTCCATGGGGTCACCTCTTTGATTCATAGGTTATTTAGAGTATGCTACGTATTTGTCTAAATTTTGGGAGGACTGTATGAATGTCCGGCATTGACTTCTAGTTGAATTCATTGTAGTCAAAGAATACATTGTGCACAATTTCAAGAATTCTCCATTTTTTTCAATTGTGTTCATTTTATTTTAAATACCAATCCAGTTTTCTTGATACTACTTGGTGAACAATTGTCTTTTCCCACTAATTTAAAATGTCAGCTTTATCATATGCATTAATCTAATATATCTTTGAACGCATAAAATTTTGTCATATTTAATGTAGCTCTGTGGAAAATATACATAATTAATATCGTAGCTTTTGCATGTGACTATATAGTCCAAAAAAAATCTGTTATAAACACAAAACCATGAGAAATTCTATGGACAAACTTATTTTTCAATATCCTTTTGAACTGAGCTGCAGAATTTTTCAAGAATTCAGTCATATCCTTCTAAATATACATACATTTGCCAAGTTCACTTTTCTAACACACTTTTAGAAATATTCTGGGTTCTTTTATGCACTATGAATTCAAAACCTTTTATGTTGTTAAAGGAGAGTATTGTTTCTGCCTTGGCTTGACTTGCAGAATTATGAATGTCGAGATGATAAAGATGCTGTTGATTTAAGATTGCACATGTCGCTGTGCTTCATGCTCAGAACCTCAGAAAGAATGTTCAAGTAATACTTTAAGATCCAAGGACAAAGGTGAAATGGTTTTCAAAATTTTCTAATCATTTATTTTTTAAAGTACTTGACAAGGGCAGTCAGTGATGTACAAAGAGCGCAAACGTACTTCTGCCTGCCCTCGGGAACAGCAAGACGAAGAGGCAGGTATGCAAATCAGAGCGAAGGTGACACAGAGGATTGAAGCAAGCGCATATCTATATCTGCATCTACACCCACTCGCTCTGTATCTATATCCATAGCTGTCTATATTTATACACAACGGTACAAAGCAACCGTCTGAAGTGAAGTCTCACTGTGAAAGACTGGGAGAAAAAGGAGGAAAAGCTTCCAGAAAAGGGCTTTGAAATCCTTAGTAGCTGGAGGCCTTAGAGCATCCGTCTTCAGAGAGAAATCCAAGCTCCTGACAGAGTGAAGAGAAGACACTGTGAGCTCAAAACCCAGTTGATAGTAAATTGAAATATTCCTTCTAGAACAGACAAGTAGAAATGGAAGACTGCTTTGCACAGACAGGAGTGTCCCTATCACAACTTTTTTTTTTTTTAGTAGAGGACACATTGCAGGAAGTGAATAATTCATATGTGACCAGCATCGCTCCATGGAAACCATAGACCTCGGAGTAACGAGTAGATCTCCAGGTTGTTCTCAGGAAATTGCATTTATTTTCCCGAGGAGTGTTTCCTACGGCCTTTTCCGTCATTCACAGGCATTTTGGAATATGTACATGCATGTATATAGGGGCATACACATGATTCTTTTTTTAACTCAGGGAAGTACCTGTGCCAATATGTGACATTTCATATTGACAGTGCCTTTCCGAATACCTGCTCATGGCTGGCTGGCATCCCGTGTTTACGGAAGACCTATTTTCTGTGGGTACCTCAAGGCATGGAGATCCTGCATCTTTGCTAAGTGCCCAGGGCAGGGGACTCTGGCTCTATCTGTTCAGACCAGAAGGTTCTGCATTACATATTTTATGTTAAGATGCAAAACAGTGTCACCAAGGGGCCTCAGATCTTTGAGGAAAAATGATATTTTGGTAATGAGTGTGTGCCTTTCCTTCATCAAGTCACTTTTCCAAGCACGGAGAGATGTTAATTTTGTGACCCTTCCTTCATAGTCCTAGTAGAAGAAATTTTCTACACAGGATTTACTGGGCATAGTTAAAGTGAAATACACGCAGGGATTAAACGGTAAGAAAATGGAAAGCCGAAGCTGAGAGGTTCTTGAATTACGGTTATTATTTAAATATATTCCGGGGAGCACGGGTCCACTTTATCTATTATTTTGTCTTAAACAAGAAACGTTGGTAACTAGATTTGTGATTGGGTTTAACGATCCTTAGAGTCCCCTTGCTTGCTGAGAAATGACAAAGGAGAAATAACATATCTGTTTTCATACAAAGCAGGCTTCTACCAACCAGTGAAGAGTCATAATTTCACAATTTCATTCTAAATATAATATTGCCTGTGCAAAAAAAAAAAAATTATATGTGTGTGTGTGTGTGTGTGTGTGTGTGTGTGTATGTGTATATATATATATTATGGGCAGGGGGACTCTAAGGAAAGCCACAAATGACAGTTAGTTCTGACTGTCAATCTACACGTTTAATGAGAGACTCTGCCCGATTTAATGAATGCCGGTGCCTGACTCTGGCATCGTTTTAAACAGAACTCGCATCGACAACTCGGTGATGTCAGCTCCCAGGCTCCATGATGGCAGCTCGCCGTGGTGCTAATGGAAGGAGCTTGCCTTGTGAACTACTAAGCCTCGCCGAGCAATCACCACTAATTCACTCAGATGCTCGTGCAAGGGGAGGGAGCGAACGTGGGCCTGACTCGGGGTCGTCGATAACAGAGTCAAAGGTTTACTCGGGACTGCACTGGGAGCAGGAACAACGAGACAGGGAACAATAGCATTCATGTCACAGGTTCCATGAGACATCAAGGCCTTAATTGGGTCACACGTGAAGGTGCAGGTGGCACACGGCCGGCTCCCAGAAGCAGCCCCCTATTGTCATTACCTGTAGGTGACAGTCAGGATGCCTTCTCTGTCGCTCCTGCTGTGTGGGGTGACTGGGCGAGGGCCCTGTTTGCTCTCAGTTCCCAGCCCGGGGTCCGTGGAAGCTGGTTTGGCTTCAGCAGGATACCGGATGGCTGTGCTTGCCCTTAGTGACGTGAAGGGACACTCAGCGGCCAGCTTCTGTGGGTGGAGCATGACCCAGAGGCCGATGAGAAATGGGGACCGAGCGCCTTTCCTCTCCAGCACGACTTCAAACAAGAACCGGAGCGTCTCAAGTACAGTAAAGGCAGGGTTCAGCCCACGTCGAGGAAATGGAGGGGAGGACATTAGGTTTCACATATAGTATCTACCCCTCCTTCCACTGCACCCACGCTGCCACGTGTCACCGGGCTGTTTGTATGTTTGCTTTTGTTCTGACGAGGAGGAGGTTGTGTCTTCTGTGTCTGGTGAATCTCAGCTGACAGAATTCAGGTTGTGCCACGCACTGAAATCAGTGTGTGGAGCAAATAATTCGGATAAGCCAGCGCTGCGTGCTAGCTGCTGACTCTAATGGCGAGATGCAGTCCCAGGTGAACAATGGAGCGCCCGAGAAGGTGACAATGGATTTATGAAAGGTCTAAGTCCCCTCCACCTGCAGAACTTCCCGAGGAGACGCATGTGTCCCCACCTGCCTCGCCGGCTGCCAGGCCTTGGACAATGCTGCCACCTGCTGCTGCTGGGCTCGAGGGAGACAGCTCCTGCTCGTCCTGTGGGAGCTGGCGCTGGGGGAGGGGACCCTTTGCTAGGGCCCCGGCTCTAGGCCTGAGTGCCACCTGCAGGGACTCAGTTTGAGCTGACCTCTACATACCCCAGGCGTGTCGGTTCA
Source organism: Craseonycteris thonglongyai (assembly GCA_004027555.1). NCBI lineage: Eukaryota > Metazoa > Chordata > Mammalia > Chiroptera > Craseonycteridae > Craseonycteris > Craseonycteris thonglongyai. Next base: position 108,647 of record PVKE010000634.1, on the reverse strand, counting down.
GGAAGCAACCAGATGCACATTATGCATGAGACACTGCGCACCGTTGCCAATGGTGCGTGCAAGGCCACCGCCTCTGGTGGCACAAGCGAGCGGGGCCTGGCTTAGGTCCCGGGGGACAGCCTGTACGGTCTCCGCTCTGTCCCTGGGCGATTAAGGAGAGTGGTAGAAATAAAATGCTCAGGTGGCTGCGTTTTCCTTCTCGCCGAGAAGGAGGACAATTGTAAGGGAGTCTCTGGCCATGTTGTGATGAGGAAACGTGGCTGGAAGTGAGACGTCGTGCAATTGCCTGTCTGTCGGAATGTGTCCGATAGATGAGTGCTTGATGGGATGACAACAACCCCTTGTATGTCCTGCTGGCCATGTGCCCTTCTCCCAACCTCTTCTTAGGGAACCTTCCCGTAGCTCGATCAGGGCACTCACACACACGCACAAGGCACTCACACTCACACTCACACACACGCACAACGCAGCAATCCACTGCCTTTCCCTCCTCGTTTGCTTGTTGTTGAGGTGTGCTATCCACACAGTCAGATCTTCCTGAAAACGGTTTTCAGTTATTTCTGGGAAATTTTCTGTTTTTACAATTCTGTTTAGAAAAGAGATTCTTAACTATTCCCTTTTTACTGCTCCTGAGTTTGGTAAAGACACACATAAAGTTGCTATTCCCTTGACAATGTGAACAAAAGAACATGTGAATAATCTTCCAAATTCACCCTTTCAGAAATGGTCTTGTGCTCACTAAAGGCTGATTGAACCATCTCATGTCAAGGTTACAGACCAGGGAGGAGAGCATGCCTAGTGGGTGGACAATGAGCAGTAGGTCAGAGTTCAGTAGGATTCATTGATTGGCAAGGAGAGAAGGTTCTGGAAACATTAACCTGTGTATAGAGGAAAACTTCTCATTTCTCAGAATAAGATAGAAATCACAGTGAACTAAATGCAAAAGCAGAGCAGGTGTTTGTAATCACCTTTATGATACTAAGCAGGAAAAATGGAAACAGAAAAACTTCATCACCCAAGTAAAGCAATTGCTAAGAAAGCATCCCACAATCCACTCCCAACAAAAGGGGGAAAGAGAGACTTCACCTGCCCGGCCCCGCCCCCTCTCTACCCCCATCCAGGGAAGAAAGAATTTCCTATGAACCCGCCTCTGAAAAACATTCAAAGTGTAAGATTGTATCTTTGCTTCTTATAAAAATGAGTGGATGCTCTTAAATGAGTTATTGAAAGAAATACATATTTATAGTATAAAGAAGACATCTGATACAAATTGGGGGTGGATCTCAAATTCATTTTATTTTTTCTAAACAAGTTTCACTGTTGCCAAGAAAACACGGTACGCGCCCCTTGTCTTTATTGCACTCTGATATTTTGCACTAGCTCGCAGGGCATGATTTTAGGACGGAAGTCAATCATAGATCGGGCATTCCTGAAAATCACACCCGTCTTCCGTCTCAGAACTGGGACTGGGCTTCTCCAATCCTCTGCATGTAATCACCTGCCCTTCCAATAAATTGTGTCGACCTCCCGGGGCACACACACTTTTGTTCACTGTTAATCGAACATTTTAAGTATAAAACACATGAAATCTAATGGAATTGTGATCACGCTCAAGGTATTTGGTTGTGGATGGATGCCCCACATGGCTGCCATCATGGCCCACAAAACCTTTCCATTTTTTTTTTAGGAAATCGGTCACTGGCCTTGTCATCATGGGAGGAATGGGCATTTGGTTGGCAAACACGAGTTGGCACTCAACGCATCTTACAGGAATGGGTGTGAAAAGATGGCAGAGGCAAAGCTGTTTGTCGGAGAGTTATGACAAACTGTTGCAAAGCACAGCGAAGTACTTGTTGACCGTAGACACTTCCTTTCACAGGGCGGCTGTTGCACTTCCATGGGTCACAGGGGGGTTTCTTTGCTTCCTGATGTCTGCGGATAGAGAGCCCTGCTTGATCTCTACTCCACTCTCAGAGTCAGACTGTCCAACACTCACCCTGTGCAGTCAAGGCCGGAGCCCGGTGTGTGGACGGGGAGAAGGCTTCTGATGGCCCTGTCCTTCCCCTCATAGCCAGTCCCCTCTGGTCCCGGTCCCGCCTGCTGAGGTTCCCAACCAGATCCCGTGAGTGAAGGTTCTAACGCCTCCTCAGATAATTCAAGTTCCGACCTATACTAGGACTTACAAAGTATCATTTATTTATTTTTGAATTGGCTTTTTGCAAAGTAAACATAGAGTGTTCGCTCATTTTAACTGAAAATACTTTTCTGTAACAGCTCCAGCAAGTTCTTTGAACAATTCACTACTTCATGCATCATGGGACCAGATGAAATGCTTCCCTATTTTATGGAATCAAACGGCGTTCTTTTTTATTTATGTTTCTTCAGCATCTCCTAAGTTTTCACACTGACTTCTATTGTTTTCTAGATCATTTTTCTCCCAGTTCTTCTGCCAAAGTTCCTGTTTAGAATTCACCAAAAGCGCTACATGAGAAAGACACATTGCAATTCACTGTTATCTGTGATTCTTTTTATTCTTTCTCATAAATCAACCCTTTCAGCTGCGTTACCGATTTTGCTTCTCTTCGTATTTTTTAGTTTTTCAACATTATTCTGGTGGTAAGATGCATAGCCTCGGTGTGGCTCTACAAGGGTAGTCGATGCTGGGAACGCATGACCTCACAACTCAGGAGCTCCGGGTGCAGCTTCATGGCCACACATACACACACACACACACACACACACACACACACACACGCTCCCCTTCTCTCTCTCCCCCACCCATTCCTGAAGTCCAATCCATTGAAAGACCTGCCTGTCTTAATTCTCCGCAGAGACAGAAGCCCCCGCGTTGCAGCTGCATGCCCGAGGGCTCACCCATACACGCTGCTTGACTTGGAAACCAAAGAGAGGTGAGAAGAGTTCAGACTTCCTCATGCTGAGGTCTGGGGCTCGCCAGGAGACACGACTGGACTCGTCAGGTCTGGAACCAGCTTTATCTGGTTAACGGCTGCCTTTGACATCATAGGGCAGGAGGCTCTTTCCTTGTGTGTGCACGTCCTGAAGGAGTGCCACGGTGAAAGTGAGCGTGAGCACTTACAAGCTGGGCACTAGTGAGTCGAATGACCACGCGGAGGGAAAGCAGGGAGCGTGACACCTGTTCTCTACTGCAACGGCAGGAGGTGAACTGGTAATATTGAAACTGCCAATGGCTGGTTGCCCATTGCCATCTGCCTTTGCTTCTGATTTCTCATCTATGGCTGATATCATGAATGGCCCTTCAAAGTCTGTCCCTCGTCCCTAAAATGGGGCCCTCCCCACATGGCCCTGCCCCTCCTCTCTGACCTTTCTATGGAGGGAACCCTGGATCCCACTAACACCCACAGCCTAGCGTCTACGGAACGAACAGCAAATCCGATGTCCCACTCTGACAACTCCTCTGAAAGATGGCAGTTTTCACTAAAGTGAAATGTTTTCAAATGTCATAATGGTCATTCTTAAACTGGGAGTAACAAATGAGGAGAAATCAGATCATTAGGGCTGTCCCTTCTTTCTCTTAAAAACCTTTATTATAATATGTTCCATATGCTCGGAATGTCACCTAGACATTAGGTTTTCTTATGATTTCAATACATATCCCAAGGCAGGATTTGTGATTTCTTCTAGAGAGGATTCCTAGATTTGCATGAGGATGCATTTAGTCTGATTAAAGGGTTTCATTAAGCTTGAATGTGTCTAAAAGAGAGTGTTCACCCTTTTACACTAGTGCTCATCGTGGTCTCCATCGATGGGACACCCTCATCCCTATAGAAGAGGGAACGCACAAGGCCTCTGTGCTAATGTTTATCAGGTGTGCTTCTCAAATCACAACAGGCGAGCCAGGCAGAGGACGGGTTTTGCTTTTCCTTTAAAAGCCCACAGCCGAGCATCTGCGAGCACGGCTTTGCTCAGTCAACCCTTTTGAATGTCGCTCGTGCCGTGGAATCAACCAGCTTTGCCAGAGTGCCCATTGCTTCTACACTGGCAAGGGGCAGACTGAGGGTCACTCGCTGAATGGTGGGGCTCGCTGGGCTGTGGGCACCCCAGGTCTTCTGTGACCCCGACCCTCCCCCAAGCCCCGGGCCAGCCAGGGACTTCCCTTTGTAGACGACACTTGGGAAAAGGCCTTTTGAACACGAATTGAACTGAGCATAACACACAGGTGACAATTTCATCAACACTTAGACTTTAAAACAAGTCTCCTCTTCATTGATCACTTCCAAAATGGATAAATTCAATGTCCCTGGAGAACCACTTGACTTACTTGCATTTGGCCAATATTTATTTGGGGCCCACTGTGTGTGTGTATAAAGGCTGGTGAGTTAGAGTACCCTGCACCAAAAGCATTCTGCAGACTACCAGGAGCAGAGTAGCCAGTTCACAAGCAACACTAGGAAAAGGGACAATGTACGAGATAAATAGAACAGGGTTACACTCAATGTCCAAATACACTTTTAAAAATGTTTGCAACATTCACTTATTTAGCTCTATTATACACACATTGAGCTAGTCTCCCTGTTTTTATTGAGCTTCTATATGAAGACACAGTTTTAGGACTGAGCACACATGAAGACCACACGCGTGCACACATGCACCATTCTGACCCTCATTCTGCAAATGGCAGAAAGAATGTATTAACAAATACCTCGTTTCATTCAACATCAAGCCTGGTATTGCAATCCTCTGTTACATATGAGAGGACTGAGGGGAGAACTTGGGAGGTGATCAGCCCACAGCCACGCGAGGAACGAGGGACACACATCCCAGGTGTTAGTGGTTGAGATTTGGCTACAGGAGTAAAGATGTCTGAGTTCCAATTCCTGCTCCAAGACTAGACAGCTGTGTGGCCCTGAGTAAGTTGCTTGACCTCTCTGTTTTAGTTTCCTCATGCTGCACAAGTTCACTGTGAGACTTAACTAAGTTCATCCTTGTCTAGATCTACCTAGCTTGATCTGGTATACAAGGCATTTCTCTGGAAACGTTGTGGGCTTTTACATTTAAAAATGTATTATTAGTAGAAATGTATTGATTTAGTAGAAATAACTTTCCTTCCTTCCTCGCCTTCCCCTCCTTCTTCTGCTCCTTTAGGTTCGTCTTGCTGTTGCGGTTGATTTCTTTTCTCTCTTTTGCCTCATCCCTCTCTTGAATTGGCAATGAGCATAGTTATTCACCTCCCACAGCAGCAGAGTTGAGTGACAAATATGCTCTTTACTTTCACTAACTCCCACTTAACTCATTAATAATTTGCCTTCTAGTAAAATAAATAAATAAATAATATTTATTTCACCACATTTTGTATTTTCTGAAACTGTTTTGTTGTTGTTGTTTAACGCAGGGATTCTTAAAGCAGTAGAAATCTTCAAATGGCAGACCATCTCGACTTTAACACTAGTAAAAAAAGTGATGCCTTTCTGATATACTCATGCCACTTTAAAAATGGTTAAAATGCCTCTTTTTAAAATAGACTTGTACAAAGAAAATCAGATCCACCTAAAGGGGACACTAAAGCCAGCAGGCCAATCCCGGTATCGTGCTGGAAAATTCTCAGAACCACCTCCAGCCACGGAGACAACCCAGGAGCTTGGGGAGGGGCGGTGTGTCCAGTGGAGCTGGTCCCACACCGAGGTCCCAGGGGTGCACGTGCCCTGTGCTGGCACCATGCTGGCCGGGCTAGGCCATGCTCTGGGAACCTCCAAGGAGTCCCCTGTGCCTCCCTCAGAGCCAAGACCTCCGAGGCATTCCTGGCAGCACCAACAGAAGTTCTCAGTGACCCCCAAGAAGTCTGACACCTACAGTGAGATAGCCGTGAACATTTTCTAGTTTTCATAAACTATATACACTCGAGTGTGATGTTGGGAGGCAGACAAACGTTCAAAATCACACTATCAAAAGCGTTTTCCTTCTGCACCCACTTACCAGAGAATATTTGGTTTACACGAATGATTTTATGTAAAACATGCAATGTTATCCATGGACCATGACCAGAATAAAGGCAATCTAATACTATCACTGAGAAACAGAAGTCCAGCACTTAGGTGAGGATTTGGGGATCTAATGTTCCCTCTCTGCGTTTTACATGTAACATAGGAGGTGACTTCAGTATCACACATCGAAGCTGAGAAACTCACTAGGAACCTTCAATGAGGGGACAAAGTTGCCTATCAATACAAAAGCTTAATTTCAATAATAATGGCATATGGAGATTTTTTATAACAATGAGCTAAGAGATGATTTGATTTTGTCATTTAAGAATATTTCATAGGCACAATTCCTAATGAAAGGCGGCAATTTAATTGTTAAAATACAAATCAAGAGAATCAAGTTTACCAAGTCAGAAGCAGCCAAATTACCATCAGTGTTTTCAATATGATGTATTTATTGTTAAAGGAATTGAATATATTAAAACAACACATTTTATACATATGTCCAAATACTTTGATAATTGGACAATTCATGGCACAATATGTATTATTTACTCAAAAAACTTTATTGATTGTCTATATGTATATTTAAAATATGTGTAGGTACCAGATTTTCATAAATATTTTAAATATTGCTTATGAAATATGTAATACATGACCTACTATTTAAATAGATGCTGAGAACAGGAAACATTTTACTGTGTCCACAAATATCAAATTATAGCACAGTAAATATGTATTAATTTTACATAATTTGAATATTTTACTTCTATAAACTAGTGATTAGTTCCTTCAGAATGTTTCATTTACCAGATAATTTTATTACATGAAATACAAAATTAAATTTATGTCAAGTCCATTTGTAAGATTTTTAAAACTTCATAAGAAAGTAAAGAAATCCCTAAAGAATGCCTAATTATAATGTTCCATCAGAAATGGAATATTTAACCTTCAAAGTAAGAAGAGCCACCCTTGGGAATAACGTCGCTGGAAAAACTAACAGCAGAAGCAATGGAGTTGAGAAAACTTGCAGAGAGCGTTATGTCACAGCAAAGTACTACAGCGCCCCGGAACCAGCACTTTTTCCTGAAGAGCCAGCAACTGGGGTGATAATATAAGGTGACCAGACGTCCCGCTTTGGGTGGGACAGTCCCGCTTTTTAACAATGTGTCCCACGTCCCGTGGCATTTTAAAAAAGTCCCGATGTTTGGAAAGAATGCACAACAAGCTAGGGAACGGCGGGAGATAGACCCGATTTTTAATCAAGAACCCCCTCCCCCCTGGTCAATGGTGTCCCGCTTCACCAATGTTAACATCTGGTCACCTTATACTGAGCCCAAGTCTGCTTAGTGCGCAACTTCACGTCCAAAGTTGAAAGGCCCCCCGATTAAAAAGCACAGACCATAGCCCTAGAACAGGGGCAGGTGGAGCAGGGCTCAGCTAGTGGAGCCTCTTTCTCCTGGGTGTTGGGTCTTGGCGTGTGGACATGGCAGTACGCATGGTGTCCTTCCAGTGACCCACGCTGGTGACGTGTCGCTACGCAGCAGCCACCCCAGATGCACTCCCACGACCTGTGCTTGGAAAGGCCACCAGCCTGAGGGTCTCCATGGTGGTGGAGCAGTTCCATGTCCTTGTGGCTGGTTTCTGAACGGACCCAGAAGCCCAGACGGCACAGCCAGAAAGAGCACTTTGCTCAGCCTTCTAAACAGGAATGAGATTCAGAGCAAAACGAGAGGGAGACAAGAACACGTTTTTATCTCGGAAGCAGGCCCTTCCCTCCCTTGCCGAGAGGGATGTGCTGGAAAAGAGACGGGTCATAATGAGAAGAGAACAGGCACCTGGCATTTGCATCGCTCCCGCCGACGCCGTGCAGCCCTGACGTGGAGCCTGTGTAATTAGAGGGCTCCGAGTGCCGGGAACAAAGGCCTGTCACGATGAAGATCCCCAAGCTAAGCGCCAGCCCAGCCAGCTCCACCCTGCAGCTCCCCCTCTCTGCCTGGAAAAGAGGAAACGCAAGCAAACAGAAGTGGGATTCTTCCCCATGTGAGGGGAAGGGGCCCTCTGAGTTAATGTCATTACAGAGACAAACGAGGCCGCCCTGGGGCCAGACCACAGCTCAGCAGGCCCTGGGCCACGTGAGCGCAGGAAAGGAAGATGAGGGTACAGCACTTGCCAAAGACTCCGTGTCCCCAAGTTTTGCTAATGTCTTCAAGATGCAAAGGTTGGATGGGTTCATGTCTTGAAGAATTGCATCGTGTTTCTGCTTTTCCCTGACACACCCACGCCCAGGGGAGATGGCATGCCGGTGACAGACGGCAGCTCGAGCCCCTCCGTTCCGCTCCCTCAGTTCCTTGTACTCCAGGAGAGTGAGACAGGGTCTCACGGAGCAAGTCTGCAGTTTTTAAAGACGCTGTAGTTTGCTGCTCCATTCATGGTACAGAATGGCAGTGTGCTTCAAGAGTTCTGCTATCAGTCCTCTGTGTGTGCTCACTGTCTCCCACGCGCCTCTTAATTCTCTGATCCCCCAGGGCAAATGCCCCGTCTCCACAGAGGAAGTAGCTATTATTATTAGGGTTGAATATTTAGACTTCTCACTTAGAACATTTCACCAGGAAAAGCTTGTTTTTGAGGAATTAAGATAGAGGTCGTTTGGCATCGTCTAAAGACAGCCGCAAGAAGTCAACAGTTTGGATGATAGATTTTCTCCCCTGCCAATGGCATGAATAGTTTGGTCAGTCAGACTGTACATTTATTCAACAGTCTAGAGTCTCTGTCCCTCTACAGAGCAGGAGACCAAGCTTGGGCAACCTGCCAACACAAATTTGTAAACTTTCTTAAAACATTACGAGATGTGTTTCTGTTTTTCAGCTCATCAGCTGTCGTTAATGTTAGTGTATTTTATACGTGGCTGAAGACAATTCTTCTTCCACTGAGGCCCAGGGAAGCTGAAAGATTGGGCACTCCTGCAGTAGACAAGGGGCCACGTCCTAAGCAGACAGTTGTCTCCAAGTGCTTCCTGACACCGTCATTGATGAGAAGAAATACACAGAAGGCTCTGTGGGCCTGCAAAACAGACATGCTACTCACAGGCCCATGATAGTCCCATATTAATGCTCGGTCCTCACTCATTTCGCCTGTGACTTTCCATGGTCCAGAAAGAGGGAAGTCTTACTAATTTCCATCTCGCCATTCTAATATGGCTTTTAAAACATAGATTATTTTGGAAGAGATAAAATATAAAATGATAATAGTGGATGTCATTTATATTACTGACAGAATTTAGTCACGAAATTATGTAGAACAGGGACAGATTTTTAAAAATATATTTTGGCCAGATACTGTACCTCTCTTTACTATGCGTGGATAAATTTCTTTGGCAATACCCCTAGGTGGCAGGGTCATATTATGATACTTTAGTTCAGTATTCTAAACTTATACAGCGAGAGAGCAAGAGAAAGAAAATCAGAAACCAATTTCTTGAATATTCAATCTTGAATTTGAACAGCTTCACAAAGAGAAAGACAATGTAATCAATTGTGCTGGTTCCTAACCAGTTTCCTCACCAACATAGAACCATACGATGTGTTTGCGTGTGCCCAAAACTGTATTAATAAGCTTTTTCTTTAACATTGGGCAAGAGGAGGTGACAGGGAAGGTCTCAAAACCTGGACCCCAGCCCTTCTGCAGGAAGTCAAAAGTTCATGTATTAGATGATAACTTCTTTCTAGATATTACACATCATTTAGTAAGACTGACTTTTAAAAACCCAACAAAGCAAAAACCACACAATAACCAGGCTCTATGGCCATCATTAAAGTGGTTTTAATTTTGTCCAAATAAAATTTTAGAACTGGTTTGTTTGTTGATTTTTTTAAACCTAAATAGAATGATGGCGAGCCAGCATAATCATTAATATGGTTAAGCTATAAAATTTAGAGATGAGCAATGCCATGTAATATAAATCTATAATGGAAATGCCAACCCATAAAGTTTGAATTTCTGTCCATGAAAATGAAAACTTCACAAATGAGGAGTTTTGTATGTGCACATATTATTCATTTGTATAGCCTCACGGAGCTAGATATTTCTCCTTAAATATATTATGTGCGTCCCTGTGATGATTGATGAATAAAAAATGCACTTAAAGGTACACACGTTTGCAAAATGTCATCAAGAATACTTCCTCCAGTGACTGAGCCTCGCTATTAGCAGAGGGTCACGTATATTCTGTTTAAGCACCGCCTACTGTCTGCGGGTATTATGTGAGGTGTGGAAGGCCCCACGTGGCTCTGTCCTCAGCTCCTTCCACTCAGGCACAGCAGCTCACTGAAGGCTGCTGCTGGGAGGGCCTTGGGGACACATTAGTGGCAGGTCGAAGAGAGGCGTGCCCACACAGGGCGTCAGGAGGCCTCTGCAGGACAGATGGCACCAGTGCTTAGGTAGGAAGGACGACATGAGTCTGCAGCAGAGAACGGTGTGAAGGTGACAGCAAAGAGAGACGAGCTAAACACTCGGGTTCCCTCGCTGTCATGTGAGGACAACCATGCTGCCAAACTCATAAGCTCATTAGGAGGATCAAATGCGTCCTAACAGTGAGGCCCTTCCCACTGTGCCCTGTGCATAGAGATATGCAAGTGATGCGAGCTGAGGTAGCAATGCAGGCAGGCGAGGAGGGGGTGCGCACAGGACGGCAGCAGAGCTAAAGGGTGCAATCTGCTCAAGGAGCCGAGGACAGTCCCTGTGGGACAAGCACCAAAGGTGCTGGGTAGGAGCTGGTGTTGAATCTGAGTGAGAGGGCATTGGGGCCAGCGCTCCAAGGTCATGGCAGAGGTCAGAGGGAAGTGCAGAAGGGGCATATTTGGAAGAGGAAGTCAGCAGGGGTGAGGTGACAGAATGAGAGAGGAGTCCAGTTGGGGGCCACGTGACTGGCTTGGCCAGCTGTGTGGCGTCAGGCCCTAAGTCAGGACAAGGCAGTGAGGCACGGGGGGTGGGATTCGGAGAAGCGGATGACTTCGGTTCTGCACATGAGTCGTGTCAGGCTACCGGGCCAGGCAGCGGCAGGGACGGCCAGCCGCAAATCCTCCGGTCCACAGCAGAATCAAAGTGGAACGGTTACAGGCAGTGCAGGCTAACTACATCAGGGAGCTTTCATCTTCAATTAAAGACGGAGCAATGATATCATCAAAGCTACACAATGATGAAGCCAAGAGACAAAAGAAGAAAGCGATATCAGAGGGCAAGGGCCACCCTTGAAGTAAGACAGACTCAGTTTTTGCCCAATGAAAAAAATACCAATGTGACCAGGACGCAATGGGTAGATTAAACTCTATTTTTCCCCAGTGGTTTTCAGGGTTTCAAACCCTCAAGATCGGAAAATGCAGCAATTAATAAAGTTCATTCCATTAATTTATAAATGATGGGTTGAAATGGAATATTCTTAACAAGAAGGAAGGAAGTCTCTGAGTCATTCATTTAACTTTATGACTATGTTCTGGGAGGTACATGGATGCTCTTGTCTGGGCAGAATGCCCGAGCCTGGACAATGCTGTTTTTCTGTCCATTGAAAAGACATTTATATATCCTATTTGTTGTGCTATATTTTGCAGAAATAGAATTTACAAGTTACATTATGTATACAAACATATGACGTACATATTTAAAATATAACTTCTTCTTTGATGGGATGGCTAGTCTTCCCAACCTAATTCACATGTTTAATGACATCCTAATAGAACTCTACTAAAAAGCATATTAAGTAGACAACAAAAATCATTCTGAAGTTTATCCAGGAAAGAAATATACAAAAATAGGGATGTGGATTATGAAAGAAAGTATAGAGGATCACATGATCTACCAGATAATAAAATGCATTTTAAAGCTAAACAATTAAAATGTTAGGATTTTATATGGCATAGCACCTGATGGGAAGATTAGAGGAACAGAATGAGAATCTAAAAATAGATACACTTTCATATGCAAATCTATTATTTAATAGTGATAGTCTTTCAACACCTGGGAAAATCTGAACTTTCAATAAACGATGTTCATTCAACTGATAAGTATTTTAAAAGAAAGAACATAATTTAGAAACTTTCTCACTCCTTATGTGGTAAAAAGTTCCAAATAAAAACACAAATTTTGTGTTTTATATTCTAAAATTTTTTGTTCTGTGTTTTTAAAAAGCAAGGAGAGTACTTATGTGTCAAGCACATATTATAGCTCAATCAGTATTTGTTAAAATAATTTAAGAATATGCTAATGAGCTAGGGGTAACTTATCTAATGAAGACACAGAGTTACCCCTTCAAACAAACAAAAACAAACAAACAAAAACAAATATGGGGAACGACACGATATCTATGTATGATAAAAACAAACCAAAGTTGAGAGACAAGCAGGCAACTGGAAAGAAAAAAATAAAATAACCAAGATTTACTGCCTACTTTCTAAATTATTTTTTTTTTATTTCAATAAGAAGAAACCTATAGGTCAATAACACCAATAGGAAATGAGAAAAAAAGACGGGACACTAATTTACAAGAGAAAAAGTAAGCATGCAAATGCCCAAGACCTTTGGGAAAGCCATTCAGCTCTACAGGTAATCAAACATATGCAAATTCAGATCAACAGGTTTTAGTTCTCATGTTAGCAACAGTTAAAAATGGTAAATAACAAAATAAATTCATGCATCCCACACTGGTTCTCGAATGCCGATACGCACTGGGTGTAATCATTACAGAGCAGAAAGGTTCGCCCACCTGGCCCTGGCAGAGCCAAACACTGAATAGCAGGAAGGATTGCAGTGGAGAAAGCCTGGCAACTGTATGATGAGTGGCAACACCTGGCAGAACGGGAAGCTAACGCTCCAACGGCTGAACTGCCGGATCTAGGGTTCAGGGCAGGTTTTTAGGAGTCTGGGGGAACCAGAACGTGGAAGCCCTGGCAGGCAAGTTTGAATCGGAGGAGCTTGGAGCTCAGCCATTGATGGATGGTAAAGGGCATCGCATCTCAGCTTGTGGAGGGAGGGGAGTGGAAGTCCCTTCTGATGAAAATTCCCTCCTTGTAATCTTTGTCATCGCCTCTAGAAAGCGAATAGCCGTACTACAAGCCTAGTGGATTACTAGCAGTTTTGCAGTAAAAGGGAGTGATTGTCTCCACCTGGGACTTCTCCATCATCGACGGTAAACTACTCCACAAGAACTGAGATGGGTGAGAGGGATTCGGACCTGAGAATTCCATTCTGGGACCTGAGGGCAAATGTGACCAGGTTCTTACCAGGGTTTCCTCAGGGATCCTAATCTCAGCACCAGGGCTTCAACACTCACCACGTTATAATCAACTATCTTTTAGGGATAAAGTAAGAAATTGGCCTGCCTGGCACCTATGACTAGTAGAAGGGAAACTAATTTAGATTAGTTGTAAACCTGAAACATGAATTTATGTACATAGAATCATAAAGCAAAAATATTCTAGAAAGCAAATATGGCCCCATAAGCAACATCATCACTTTGGGGCCCGTAACACGGCATCTTTCCTGCTTTGTAAATTGCCTTCAGCCTCGATCCCGGCCATAAATTGATATTCTTTTCACTGCAACATTTCCACAGAATATAAACGTGCTCACAATTATATTTAGGTTCCTTTACGTAACGTAAGCGTCTTTGGGAAATAAAACTTGGCCATGTGGAGTAGATGCCTCCAGGTTCCAAAGCTCAGTGCTCTTAGAGCATTTTTTGACAATTAGCAGGAAGCATTGCTTAAAGGAAAGGTAACCCTGAAGCTATAGGCGCATACCACACATCTCATGGCCTTTGAGGGGACCCCGCGTTCTAGAACATGGACTAATGGCATGGGATTCTGTGCACACGACCTTCCTTTACACGGCTTGGAGCACAGGTAGAGGTGTGTTTGCAAACAAGTTGCTGAGCCTCTCCCTCCAAATTACTTAACCTCTCTGTTCTTTTGTCAATAAAATAATGGTCATAGTAATAACAAAGAATATTATTGTTATTATCATTGTGATAGTCATAAGACCATTTTCCTTATAGGGCTGTAGTGGCAGCTAGAGGAGATAATACATCTTACAAGCTTACATTGTAGGGGAAAGCATAGTCTTATTTAAAGCATCATTAAATTTACTAAAAAGATATCATCATTAGTAAAAAAAAAAAAAAAAGTGTTACCAGATTCAGGTGGTGCTTACCGCCTCCAAAAATCAAGGGACAAGGTCGGTGGAAAGAAAAGTAGGTTTATTCAGAATGCCGGCGTTCTGGGAGGATACCGACTCCCATCCTGATGCCATTTTCCCATTTTCCAAACGGCCAGAAGATTTCTAGGCTCATGAGAAGAGGCAGAATAAAGGAAAAGGGGGCCGTGGTCTAGCAATTTTTGCTGGATTTGAAAAAGAAAAGAAGGCACTTCCCAGTGGTCTCGGGGATTAGGTGGATTTTATGCACATGTTGAAAAGATTTCTTCCAAATCCATGTAAACAGACTCATTGAAACCGGTCTGTATAGTAAACAGACTCATTGAAACTGGTCTGTATAGTAAACAGAGCCATTGAAACTGCATTAAGGAGGAAAACAAAGAAAAGAAAAGAGTCTTAAAAGTTTTTAAGCTAAATTACATCGTTGAATGGAACTAAACTGGGGGATATGATAATAGATTCTGAAAACAGAAAATCCAGTGTCACCCTTATAAAAAATCTTTTTCTTTTTCTTTTTTTTTTTGACTACCTCCCTCAAAACAAAACAAAACAAAAAACAAAACACCCTAACTATGGGTGAGTTTCTTGCCAAATCATCATGACGGTCCTGGGAGCGCTTTGCTAGACTTGTGAGCACACGGCCAAGGGAGAATCTGCTGTGAGAGCCCTGCCAATTACAGAGGCAATGGACACAGTCACAGGTTTACTCTATTTGATGTCTTGTTTCATGCTTGCTCCCCTTGAGTTTCATGTTGAAATTATACCGGCTCATGATGCCCCAAAACGTGTCAACGGTTTGGGGACAGGAGCAGAAATAAAAATTCAAACCAGTGAAGCCTGTAAACACTTCAATGCAAAACAGGATCTAGTCAGGCAGGAGACGGCGAGTTTGGGTTTTTCATTTATCTTTAAAATGCTTTTCTACACGTAGTTCTCCTAAGTGCTTTCTTTGATCATAACATTCAAATATCGCTAACAAAGCACGTACCTGTAACCGATCACTGATGAACGATGAACGGTAACACACGCTATTTGTTTCACTGTTCGCATAATTTTGTGAGACTGAGATTATAATCTCCAGATATCACAGGAAACCCAGCAGGAGAGTCCAATCTCAATCCCAGATGGCCCTCCAGTTGCAGTCTGGTTCAAAGTAGTCATTTGTGATAGAATTCCTTTTCCATTAAATTGCTAAAGAGCTACTGTGTGTTACTTCAAATAAGTATTCTCAGGAGTTCAATTTCAACTCAGCCAGTTGATGATTTTCTTTTAAACTTTTTTGTTTTGTTAGCACTTTGTAGGAATAGGAATTTTGTAGAAGTAAGCAAAATAGTTGTCATTACTATCCACAATCCCTCTGATTTTTATAAATGTATTATTCAATAGATAAGACATTTAAAAATATTTCTAAACAGATTTTAAAGTTTATAAAGCCAGATTACCTTTTAGAATATGCTAATAATTTTAATCTAAGAAAAACCATGTGTTGAGCTGCCGATTTTCCTAATATAAGTAGTCAGCAAGACATGTTTTCCTATAAAGAAAAAAGAAAAAATCCAGAATGTCTTGGCGATGTTTGAGCTCTGTTAACTACGTTGGGTGCTTGAGATGAATTGCCTCAGTGGATTGTCAAATGTGAACCTTCAGATGAAAGCTGTATGTCGTCGCATGCTTTAGGTGATGGTAGAGAACAAGAAGAACATACTATTTTAAGGTTTTGTTAGCTGTTAAGTCAGACTGCACAGTTTGGGGGTGGTTTTGTGCCCCACCAGCGTCACTCCTTCCAGGGGTCTTATCCCGGGGACACTATCGCAGCTTCTGTCCCCAGTATTTCAGAGGATGGGCCATTAGTCATTTAGGAAGTTGAGTAGCTGGGTCTTGAGAACAGTGTTAGGGACATTGGACATTGGATGTGATTTACTCTCCTTAACACTTCAGTTTACCCAACAAGGTGCGAATGAGTAGAAATTTCACACTCGCTTCTGAGAGGAAAAATGGAACAGAGCTCTGGCAAAGGCAGCGTCTTAGTTGGGAGGGTAATGTGCCCTGACAGGCCCAGGAGAAGACATGGCTGGGGGCTGACTTGCCTTTTACGGTGACCTTGAAACGCTGAGGGAAAGCTGGAGAGAAAAGCAATTTCATCTTTGAAATTACACACCACTGTTCTCATTCATCTTGATAAGCACTTTTAAGGAATAAAAAAAAAGAGGTGAGAATATTGCTTCTGTAAGGGTTACGGAGCCCTTCCTCTGCAGACTCAGTTTAAAGTAAATTTAGATGTTCAAAGATGCATTTGATTTCTATTGTGAGGCTAAATTGGCCACTTTCAGAAGGTTGAAAAAAGAAGAAGAAAAAAGACACGAAAGGAAAAATATGAGGTAAGTGTTGTAACACAAAATTATTCTGTATTCTGTTTTTAATATAAATTTAAAATGAATAGATCTAGAAAGAACAATACTCTGAAATGTGCTTTAAATCCTTAATGTTTATTGAATCAACAGACATCTTGATTAATCTTTTGTAATTGTTCAAATGACTCTCTAGGAATTCTCCACACCGATTATCAAAATGTCCCCAACCTCTAGAACTAATAGGTGAAAAAGGGGGAATTTATAATGTGATAACATAAAACAATTTCTCATCAAAAATAAAGAATATATAAATTTTAAAACATATTCTGATTGTGATGTTTACTTAAACATAGAGCCAGCTAGGTATTTTCTTATGTTTCTAATTGTGTGAATTTAGTTTGTGTGTGCGTGCGTGTGCGCTCACGTGGAGCCTCTGCCTTGAGAATAACACCTATCAGTCCACCAGTGTAATGATCAAGTCCTTGAACCCACTGAGCGTGGGTCACTTTCAAACATGCACAGCACAATACAACGCCTTACACAAGACCTGCTCCCCTCCCCGAGTCTGGAACGACTCCACTGGGACGGGACAAGTCTGTCCCTCTTGGCTATCCTGCACTTGAGAATACCCCGCGACCCCCACCACCATGAGAGCTTCCTGAGAGAAAAGGGAGCCCTGTGGTTTGACACCCAGCAGGCAGAAGTTCAGAGAACGTGGGGCCTGGGCACACATCCACCCGTGACTCCACACAATGCTGATGGGTCCCTGAACCTCTGGTCCCCAGAGGCATCATCGGCACATGGAAGGCAAGAGATGATGTCTTCACTGGTTGCCACACGCATCCTTGGTCCCCCAGCCACAGCTTTGGGATTGGGGCAAATGTGTCCTTCTGCATAACAGGGGTGAACACGTACATACGACACAAAGTCCTCTGGGTGTGAGATGCTGGGGGCCACTGGAGATGCGGGCTCCTACTAGGAGCCTCGGTAGTGTTTTCATAGCCATGCAAGACCCCAGAGAGAACCTCTTACGAAGTGCCTTCTGCTTCCCTCGTGCTCTCACCCTCAGCGCTTTAGTGAGATGCCGGCACAGCCGCTAGCAGCAGCGAAGAAAGACGTGATCGGAGGAATGACCACAACCGTAGTGTCGTGTGCCCAGAGCAGTCGTGGGATGGCCTTTCTCCGGACTCTGCAGGAGCCGCGGCACCTTTCTCAGGTCTCGCCACTCTGAGTTCTCTGCTTCCTTCATCTGCTAACGTGCACCATACGGCAAGGGTACATGTACGCATGTGTGTGTGTTCATGTGTGTGTCCACAGACGCACACTCAGCCTAGAGGTTGTGGACTCAGGGCTGAGAAACGCGGAGATACATGTAGTTAGCCGTCGTAGGCAGCCTGCCTTTGCTCACGGGACTTTAGATTTGAACTAAGAAGGAGCGCATGGCTGGACCGCCTCCACCGGGGGTGTCCAGCCTTCCGAAGCCGGGCGGGTGGACTTAGGTGCCGGCTTGCATGAGGGTGCTGTTGATGACACAGCACTCGGACAGCCTCCAGCCCCTTCCCGGCGCACTCGGGAAGTCCCCGGCTGCTTTGTCTGGGATTAGTGTCGGCACCTCCAAATGCACAAGCAAATCCCCCCGCAGGAGCAAAGTATGAATGCTATTTAGCGTTGAGGAAGAATTTATCTTCTCTTTGAAGGGAGTTATCCTCTTCAAAGGTAAGGAGCCGCCCTCTTCTCCAGTTCACTGGCACCCCTTCCAGAGATCTCTAGGTCTGCGTGGTTTACAGGCTGGCAGACAACCGCCGATGAGTCATTCGTTTCCAACATGAAGAGCACATTTTTCACCCGCGGAATCCCAGAGCTGGTGAGACCACTTTTTAGTCGTTGAATGAAGGGATCCTCTTCAGACTGAATTTCAGACATGTGGAAAAGAAGCCGGCTTCTTGGGTGTTGGACACTCGTTTAGTGCATATTGCTAGAGCATATGGAAATCTTTGGTACTTTGGTGCTATTTAAAAACTATGTTCTCCATTGAAATGACTCAGGCAAGCGTTCACCTTGATGAACGAGTGGGGTTTTGGGTACTTGATATTCATATAAAACGGAGTGAATGTGCCCAATGTCTAGAACACCGAATTTATTCGTAAGCATTTTATCCTGTGTGGTACAAAGGCTCCCGTGCTGATCATAGAGACGCTGACTCTACGTGGTGTTTATTACAACAGCGCAGCAGTGACATGGGGCAGGGGGTGCTGGTGACAGGAAGCACTCGCCTGTGAAGACAAGGCGTTGGCGGTGTGTGGTGGACACAGCACATGGGTTTGAACCACCAAGGCTCAGTGTCATTGACGGCCTGTGAGGACACAAGGGACAGATGAAGGACAGTAGTTGTGTGAAGGCCAGACAGGCTCTTGTGTGGCCTACAGAGTTTCTCATCTGTTGGAGGAGGTGGGCAGACGATGCTAGAGAGGAAGTCTGGTCCTAGGAGCCGGGCTGGATTGCAAAGCACTTTGAACACCAAGCACAGCTTTCCTAGTCTGCGGAGCTTACGCGCTGCGTGGACAAGACCGGGGTCTGAATGTCTCCGGCAGCCCGGGCTGCCTTACACAACAGCGCAGACTGGCCGGCCGCAGCCTCACACGATTGCTCCCCGAGCTCCACAGGCTGCACGGTGTGGTCAGCGTGCGGGCTGGTTTTGTTGCCGTGGGAACTCTCTGGTTTGCACTTAGCCCCCTTCTCACCAAGCTCTCACGCGGCCTCTCCTGGTGTGCCCTGGGGGGAGAGAAGGCACTAGCTCTGGTCTTGTCGTCTTATGAGGACACTGATCTCCTCATGGGCCCCAACCTCATGATGTAAACCCAGTGACCTCCCAAAGGCGACTTATCCAAATGCCATCACCCTGGAGGCAAGGCGCTTCCCATAGGAACGCTGGGGGCACACAGACATTCAGCGCATCACACCGGCCCACAGACCGGATGCCTCTTAGAAGACGCTCCCAAACACGGTGACTCTGCAGATGCCTCTGAGCCCTCAGAACTGTCCCTTCTGTCCTGAGTTTGAGGCAGCATGACTCCTTGGGCTAGAGGACAATGTAGAGGCCTGTCCCCCCACAAGGCGGTGACTGCTCCCTTAGGACCTGCTGTCCCTGCCCACTGGGCCCTCCAAGGTTAAGTTCAGTACAACTCACCTGGCATATCTTCAGGAGGAGTGAATTTTGTCCCACAAAAAGGGTACGTTGAAGTCAAATGCCTGGCACCTGGGAGTCTGACCTTATCTAGAGACAGAGTCTTTGCCCATGTGATGTGTTAAGAAGGATGAGCCCCAGCCCAATAAGACCGGTGTCCTGAGAAGAGGAGGAAAAACCACTATGTGCGATAAGCTCCCGCAGGGAGCAAGCCAGGTGACAACAGAAGCAGCGAGTAGAGGGACGCAGCCCCAAGCCAGGGGTGACAAGGGCGGTCAGAAGGATCGACTCCGGGTCTCTGGGAAGATGGGCCCTGCTGATATCTTGATTTCAGACCTCTATACAATACAGCGATGAGAGAACCATCTCTATCGTTTTAAACTACCCACTGGGGGACAATTTGTTCTGTAAAGGGATTGGATCCCAAGGATCTAGCCAGCTCATAAGAGCAGGAACAAAAGAGAACACACAGGACCAGACTTGGAAGGTGATGGATCAAGAAACCTGAATATAAAATTGTTGGGGAAGCGTATATTGGCTTGGGGGTGCTTCTCCATGGAGAATTAACCACCTTTGCAAGAACCCCACAAAACGGAGCAGAGTTACTACTAGAATAGATCCAAGAAGACTGGGCAAAGCAATGGCCAGCCTGCAAGTAGCTGAGAGGCCAGAGTCGCTGTGGCAGGCCGTGGAGGGAGGGACGAAGGCTTAGAGAGCGGACATGCTGGCGTTGATAGACTGTGGACAGTCACGGACGCACCGCGTTTCTCAAGGACGCAGCCTTTCCTGACGCTGTCAGGTGCGCTCTAGTGAGAAGACCTGGCTCCCGGAGCTGCCCAGTGGTGCCTCCCACCTGGGCTGACGACAGGACGGCACAGGGCTTCTCCCATCACTGACAGTGATGCGGATGAGGAGACCCGAAACCACAGAGGGCAGACGTGGGTGACAACGGGCGACACTTCCCTTAGCGAGTAGCAGGTGAGTTGGCATCCTAGAGGGTCTGATGCACGAGGATGACTGTGGTGTTCACAGAATACGGCAGCCCCCGGTGGGTGCTGGCAAAGGTGACACTCGGGTTAGAAAGCAGGGCTTGTCAAGAGAAGACGAGTAGGAAACTGAGCATACTCACCGCAAAACAGACAAACAAATAAATGCATGAATGACTATCCCGACTTCGTGCCCAACTTCCAGACCTAAGCCAGTTTCAGGGCCAGAGCACAGTAACTGAGGAGGAGGCCGGGCTTCGGGAGGGAGCCTCCAACAACACGATAATCGTACACCATCATTCTTCCTGCCATTCATCAAGGCACCTGCAGACGTTTTCCTGGGTAACTGGCCGCGAGGAAAGGGACTATCCAGGGCTGTGACAACAGTTGGAGACGGTCTGAGATAATGCTCATATGAAAACCTGAAGTGTCATTGTGCTTTCTCTACCTAAGAACGGGCACATATGCTGGTAGCTAATAAGTGCAGTTGTGGGCAATGTCCAAATGACAATGAGCTGATGTGGGACAGTGGACCACTTGGTGCACATTTCTCTAGTGACCAAATATATGGTCCCGTGGGCACACCTAGTTGTTGATGTGACCCTCAATCCGGGCTCTTAGTTTGTGTATAAAAGCTATCATAGTGAAAGCTCACCTTCATTGTCCCCAATGAAGATAGGACACCACAGGTACAGCATTTCAGCAGCAATGACAGAAATCAGGGCCACTAAGAAGGACCAGAAAGGTTCAGGGGTGGCAGCATTTACTTGACCAGCCTGGTCTCTATGGAAAATGGATGGATCTAGAATGCCATCAGCAACCACACACGCCCCCAGGCAGTTAACCTCTGCTTGACCCAGCGTGGTCCTCCCCCTTTGTGTTAGTGCCAACCCTCCCGGACATCTACACCAGCGTGCATCTCCATGCCAGCCTCTAGGTAACCGGCCTGCGTCTTTATCCCACGTCAGTGTGGAGTTGCCCTTCCAGAAAGTTCTGCACGTCCGCCTCTCCGCCAGGCTCAGAGGCTCAGGGGTCTCCTGGGGTCCAGCCCTCTGTGGCTGATACATCCATCCGCCAGCTCTGCCAGACAGCTCCTCCCCCGTCAGCAGCTCAGCTCCCCACACACTGGCTGCGTTCTGGCTCTGCCCAAGCCCAATTGCAAGAGGCCACTGTTTTTAGTGAGGAGGTTCTGGAGGGGAGGCGAGGAAGAAGACCCAGCTTCCGGAGCCCACAGCCACTGAGGATAAGAAAGAGGGGTGCAGGGCGCGGACAGGGACCAGAGACAAGGACATAGCAAATGCATATGCCCACGTTCAATAACATGACATCCGCTTTGGACGCTGCCTTGTATCTAAAACAATATAATTGAAATGCACTAAATGAGAGAGGACATCTGGCTATGGGGTCCCTTTGTCACTCTTTCCTAAGGTGACCAGATTGTAACATTGGTAAAGCGGGACACCATTGACCGGGGGGGGGGGGGAGGGGGTTCTTGATTAAAAATCGGGTCTATCTCCCGCCGTTCCCTAGCTTGTCGTGCATTCTTTCCAAACATCGGGACTTTTTTAAAACGCCGCGGGACGCGGGACACATTGTTAAACATCGGGACTGTCCCGCCAAAAGCGGGACGTCTGGTCACCCTACTAAACACGTGTCCTCTTGCAAAGCCCTGCTTGGTGACACTGTGTCCAGGGTGTCTGTGAAATGCCACCAAAGAATTCCCCAGTTTGGGTGCCTTCTGATGCACACGTTAGCAGTGATGGTAAAGAAATCCCTTTCTGGAAGGATTGTGGCTGCTTTCATGGAAACGGCTGCCATAAATATGATTTATAAACGAGAGAAACAAACTGTCCTCTGTACCCCAAACAGGTGTCTGTGTTGACCTTCCAACAAAGAGGCTCAGTTTCACGTTCACAGCCGGGAGGACGTCCTGCGTCTGTCGGGGGCCCGTGAGGGCGCGAGCCCCCTGACCGTCCCATACAGGAATTTACGAGAACAAACGTATCTGTACACGGATCTGTTTCCCATCCCCGCGCTCTGGCCAGCTGATTTCAGATTTAAAGTGCAGACAGCCCGTTTTCCATAGGAACTCGATCCCTTCTGACTTTCCTACAAACCAGGGAGCTGTGGCCACAAAGGCTCCTTTCACAGACAGGAAGAGTTTTCACCTGGAAAAATAAACTGACAAAGACAACATTTACATATTGCTGATGATCTAGTGTCCTTGGAGGGAACCCTATATGGCCTTTTAGTTAATGGTGCATTTTAAAAGATGGAAATGGCTGGATGGATGGTAATCCATAATTTGTCTGTTTCCTGTCCCGATTTCTGTGAGTTTCCCACAGAGGAGAGTCCTGGGGACCACCCCTCTTGCACTGAACCAACATCTACTTAGGAAACGGTGTCGCCCAGGCTGTAGGTCTCGCTCACTGCTTCATGCTTCCACCGAATGCTGGGCGATGATTTGTGTTTCTGAACAAAACTCTGCAAGTCCGGCCATGTCCCCTGCCTAAAATAAAGAGGAAACGAACGCAGTGCGTGCTTTCTGTTTGCAGACAGAGCATCCTGAGCTGACAGTTAAGACAGCAAAGGCCACGCTTGCTTATTGGACAAAGGATTAAATCTTTGACAACAACTGTTGTTTGATTTTTTTGCACAACCAGTTAGTTTTATAGAAAATTCTCACCCACCAGAATAGGGTCTGGCTTGGCTGGAGTTTGGAAGTGGAAATACAACCAGGAACTCATCGTAAATACCCCGGAGAACTGGAGGAGAGAGTCTATCTTTCTGCCTTCCCTGTTCTTCTTATATCCGCGCCCAGGGTGGCACAGGGTGGCCCCGACATAACAATGATGGCCTCTGTGCTGAGTGAGGACTCCATGAGCGCCCTTGAGCCAACCCGATCTTTCTCAGAGGGTTCTGCAAGATTTCAGTCATCCCAAAGGATGGGGTGCACTGAGCTGACCCAAAGACAGAGACTGATTCCTGAGGTTCTGCTGAGCTCCCCCAGCCAGCACCCCCACAGGGCAGTAGAGCGGGCCCTTTGGTGGCAAAGTCACTGAGAACATCATTCAGTTGTTACTTTAATCACAGTAATTGCCAGGCCGCAATCACTCTAAACGTCACAGAACTTTTCCAAAAGCGCGCCCAGAAGCGACGCGTTGCTGTCCTAAAAAGCTTGGATTTAGAGGGAAAAGACGTGTAACTGCTCTGTAACTGGTGGCCCGACGCTGACCCACAGAGGCCTGCTACTCTTTGCTCTGGCCTTTTAGGTCAACTCCTTGTGTGATAGTTCAGAACTCTGTCACTTCCTCAGGAAAGACTAGCCCAACCTCCCACAACACACACCCCATAAGAAGCCTCTGGAAGCTTTCAAAGCTCACATCAAAGCACAGGTTAACTCTACAACGCCTCTCCCCAAAGTGGCAACAAAAGTTCCGCTTATCCCTTGATCAGCAGAGCTCACCTGTAGGAAATGTTACACCTTTTTAGTAACCCGATGAATTGTCTTTTCTGTGTAAACTCGACACATTCTTGACAGGCTTACGGTCCTTAACACCTCCCAGGAATGCCGAGTGCCCTGAGCGCTCCCGGTGCCTCTGCGTGTTGGCGACCAGCTGCTCCCCAAACCCTCCAGCACATTTCCCTCTTGATACTCACATCTCTGATTTATGGAAACGAGCAAAACTTGCGTGTTGGCAGGGCCGACCCTGACACAGATGTGTACAATAAAACACACTTGATGTTTTCAAATAAAAGGCCTTCCCTGAAATTAGCGAGCCAGTGGATTACTCTGACAGGTTGGCAAAACAAATCATCACTCAACAGTTGTCACAGCCTCTCTGGAAGCATCTGTCTCACCGGGGTCACGCCAAGACACTCCCCCGAAAGTGCGGGGGAGGGCTGGCGATGAGGGCGACCTGTGAGCAGTCCCCTCTGCCTTTGGTGCTTCCTTTTAAAGAGACTGTTGGCACTAGAACTCGTTTTATTCTAGAGGACCTGTTGAAAACAAGACGTTTTCTTTTTAATCTGCTGTCAACCAATAAAGAGTAGTTTGGCCTCCGCCCTTCCTTCCTCCCTTCTTTCTAAGAAAAGACCTACGCCTTAAATACTTTCCAGAGAACACTGATCTCTCGTGACAGAGCACCGTCACCTCCTTTCTTTGTCTAAAAGAAAACCCCTTCTATTGAAAAGCACTGACGCTCACATGTTCGATTCCACGTGATTAACGCCTCACATGTTGAGGCTGATTGGGATTCTTTTACACGGGGAGCCACTGGAGCAGTGACGGGTGCATCTGGAGGCGTTCAATATTCATGAACAGCGCGGGACTGTGTTTGGCGGCACAGGAAGGTCCCTGCGCTTCCAGGGACAAAGGCACTCACCCGGCTGGAAGGGCACATGGGGGGAGGGAGCTCCTTCGAAGGACACAAGAGAATTCTCATGAGATCCCCCTGACGGTGCTTCCAGCAGAGATCAGGGAGGTAGAACCGGCTCGCTGACACGCTTCTTACGTGGACGACTTTTCATAGGGCGAGACAAGTCACTTCGGGTGGTTATTTCCGGTAGGCATTTTAGTTCCTGCAACGAATCCATTTGCTGATCAAATCTGGATCTGTTTTCTGGAATAACTGATTATTTCAGGAAGTTGCCATCCCACAGAAGCTCCTTAAACATTTCCAATATTATTCCGTCACCCCCCCCAACATATGCAACACACCACAAAATAGGCGATTAAGTGATAATAACAACTCAAAGCATTTTTGCAATGCGAGAGATCCAACACCCTCTGCGAGCACCGTGTCCCCCTGTCCCAGCCATGTCCCTCTGTGTCATGGCATGATAGCATCCCGACAGGAGTAACCCCTCTCGTGTCACTTTCCGGAACCCTCGGGTTTCCATTGGTCATTCTTCAGAGAACTCTTTCTGTCCTGAGTTAAGCCGTGGATTGTCAATGGTTGCCATACACTGTCACAGCGCCTTGTACCCTTTCCACCCAGAACGGGCCTTGTAGAGGGTGTAGGGATTTAGGAGCCAGTTCCTGGGAGCCATGGGAAACCACTGAAGAGGTCGGGCTGGCGTCCCAAGGCCCATCTATTGAAGTTAACCTGCCTGCGGACCGCTATGAAGACAGGGAAGAGGCAGCCTGCAGGAGCAGCTCGGCATCTCAACGCTGTCGCCGGTCAGTGTGTCAGGCCACTTGGCTCACTTTGTTCACATCGTATCGGCCAAAGCCAGTCAGGAGACCAGCCTTGTGCTCCGTGGCAGGGACCCGCACCCTCCCTTGGGCGGGAACCATAAACCAGTGGAGACCGATGCGCTCTGCCTTCGGGAGGAAAGAGCTGTGATGTACAGAGCCGGAGACTTAGGGATGGACATGCGTGTCTCCGTTCTGTGAGCGCTCTGTGCAAATGTGACGTGTGACGTTTTCATATCGCCGGATGTGATCGCTTGTTCTTCACACTCAACTTTATTCTCCATAGGGTGTTCTTTCTGTAAAGCAGTGGATTCTGGAAGGCCCACCCCTCACTCCTCTTCAGTTCCTTGAAATTACTACTAGAGCTGAGCATTTAGCTTTAATTTATTAATAATTAGTCATTATTATGCAACTGTAATGCATTGATGCATAACTTAAAACACACACACACAGACAAAAGTGAATTACTTGTGGCTCAAAATAACATTTAACGTCAATTCTGAGCATTGAAAATGCAGACCATTTTCTTACCACATGCCTGTGTCTGCTCAGAAAAGTGCCTTCTTGTCTTTCTGGGTTTTCTCCCTGAAGTTCCTGCTGAGCACGAGTTGCCCTTGCTGTACTGGAAGAAAGGAGGACGTTCCGAGGCCATTTCCACCCTGAAATACAGGGACGGGTTTGTGGGTTCTCTCCAGCTCACCCTGGTGCCGGGGCCCATCAGGGGGGCTGCGTGGAGACCTGTACTGGGGTGTGGTAAGCCCGAGCCCCCGGCTGCCTGCTCAGTGACGCCCTGGAGGTGCTGACCTCACGGGAGGGACGGGAAATTAGGATGGAGTTGTGCACTGATTGGGGGCAGTGCCCGCGAAAACCCACTGTGTTTTCGAAGTGAGAAGAGCTCCTGTCACCGTGCGGCTCGATCCTTAAACACTGTATGAACAGCCTGGTGGGACGCTTGAGACTGAACTCTGGAACCTTCCTGCCTGATTTCACAGTCCAGCGTGGCTCCTATTAGGAACAGAAGCATGGACTAATTACGTAAATGTTCTGTGCCTCGGTTTCCCCATATATAAGCTCAGTGTAGAACAAGATCTAACTCTTTGGCTAGAGTGATGATTAAATTGTTTAAAAATCTTACTTCACACCTGAGTTATCTGTATTGGAATAAAGTGCAAGTTCCTATCAAATTCAGCACAGAATAATAGGCCTAATTATTTTAAGTTTAGGATAGAGATTATGTAGAATTTTGTGACTAAAGAGTCAGAAAACCACTTGAAAGGGAGTGGTGACAACCGGCCAATTAAACAGGAAATTCCTGGAGCCTTCAAAGGGGAGGAGATGAGAACAGAGACTGACAGGGACTGAGAAGGTAAGTGCAGGAAATACTGCTCAGAAGGGCGGGTTATCCACCCAGAGGACCCGGAGGAGGGAGGGGCCGGAAGCTACTGAGAATCAAGACCCTGCCTCCACCACGCCTATGGGATTTTGTAACTAAATGAAAATAAAATTTAAAAAACGAAAAAGCGATCTGTGATTTTTTAACTGGCAATGCATTTTACAATACCTTAAGCATTTATTTTAATTTTTTTTCTACTGGTCAGAATCTGTTCTATGATTTAATTCCATGGTTCCCCTAAACCAGGGGTGTCCAAACTACGGCCCACGGGCCGGATGCGGCCCGTGAGGCCCTCTCATCCGGCCCATGGAGATCTTTTTATCCGAATAAAATAATATTAAATAAATAATTAAAAACAACATCTATGTTTTGATTCTTTTTTATTTGGACCTCAAGTGTGTCGTCGGCCCCCAAACTGCTGTTTGATAGTTAATGCGGCCCGTGGGCTGAAAAGTTTGGAGACTCCTGCCCTAAACCATGAGAGTAATGAAAATAACAGCGACATTTACATAATAACATTCTGCAGTTTTAACATTGAAGACATTGTCTGCTTCTGATCCTTATTTGTATTCATAAGGAAGAAGAGGAATCATATATATAAATACACATACATATATATGCACACATCACAGAGGGTGCCAAAAAATATATATACACGTTTTAAGAAAGGAAAAAACTATATTAAAATTGTAATACTCAATATATACTTTACCAATAGATACTTTATATATGTATAAAGTATGGGTAAGAACTCAACAGGGAGCAGCTAGAGAATTCTATCATTAGCTTGGATTCCTAATGAAATGAAGTTCTTCTAAAAAACATCAACAAGTTTTCTCTCACGGATGTTTGTTGTCCCCCCTCCCGCCCACTTTTCCTATATTTGACTGACTTCGGTCCTAATTCATTTCTTTTCATTGCAGATATATAATTAAGTGGTCTCACAGGTGATGTTCTGGGGAAAATCTTCAGATAGTGTATTAATCCCTAGAAAGAGACAGGCAAGAAACTCTCCAAACCCTGGGTATTTTAGTTCCAGCCGAGTTGTTTCTTGAAATATGGACATCAATGTCCCACATAGCAGTCCACTAAACAAAGTATGCTATAGAAAATTATAGATCACACCTGTGATTGTTCAAAAGCCTACAAACCATCTCCCCTCCCACAATTTCAGTATTACTTAAACCAGTGGTTAAAGCTAAGAACTGTTTCCAATACACAGCTCACATCACAAACCACCTTTCAACTAAGCAACTATCTGTGCAGTTGGTCATTATCAGGCCATGCGATTAACTGGACAATGGAAAAAGCGTAACTCGGATTCCAGAGCGAAGACCTGTCTCTTCCCAGTCAACACCCCCAACGTGCGGCCACTGGCAATTCTGAGTGCTTTGCCTGACTTAACTCTGCTTTTAGCACTCAGGGCCTGGAACAGCTAGAAAATTATCTGCTAATTACCCAGCATTATCTATGCTGGTTCATGTTTAAAGAGCAGCTCACCTAATTACAAGCCCCTTTGCTCTTTGCCTCTAAGGAGTGGTTTAACTGAATATTTCTCCAAAAGCGATTGCACGAAAGGCTGGTAATTATGTGCTTCCCATTCTTTGCAGGGCGGTTTCTTGGGCCTCAACACCAGAGATGTTTTGAGGCTGTTTTCACAGCAGGTGCTCTGTGAGCAACGATTGCATCTTGGCATTTGCAGTGTTTTCTTCCACTGGACAATTAGTGAACCGTGAGCTAACCCAGCCCTGACCTTCTCAAGAGGTCTGCAAACTCTCCCGGAATCTTCCATTATGCTGAGTGTAAAAGCGAGTCCTCCCTCAACAGGTGTTTCTGAGGCATGTTGAGAGTCAAAGACACGCAATCTGATTGTGCGGTAGGCGTGCAGTCCTGCTCGGTGTTTACGGAGGACACGGACGTGTCCGTGATGAGGACGTTCTACTGATGGCTGAACCTCTGAGCCACTTTATTCACTTCATCTGAGCACAGAAGATGGTGCTGAGCCCCCTGACGTGCTAGAAAACGATGGCAGGACAGTTAAAACCGGGGGGACCCAAGAGAAAGCAGAATTGACTTATGAACAAATGCGCATTTATTCTTACATGTTTAGACGTCAGTCATCTTCCAAGTCCTCTTCATCGGCTGCAATACACCGACTGAGATGCTTTCTCCATTGCTCAAAGCAGTTTTGGAACTGTCAGTTTTGACGACTTTTAGTGCTTCTGCCATTTTTTTTGTTTCGCCTCTTCCACATTGGCAAAAATGTTGCCCTCTGAGAACTTTTTTTTTCATTTAGGGAAACAAAAGTGGTCACTTGGGGTGAGATCGGGTGACTAGGGAGGGTGGGGCCCAGGGTCATGCAGGTTTTGGTTAAAAACTGCTGACCGCTCAGCGCGGTGTGGGCCGGTGCGTGGTCCTGCCGCACGTTGTTCGTGTCAATCACCCATCAGGAAATGAACAAACATGGTGAAAGAGTCTCCAAAACAACTCACCGAAGCTGAACGCAGCCTCTCACAAGGGCCCACCCTCCAGAAGATCATTTCTTATTTTTTTTGGTGGTGATGGTAGTTGGGAGTGTGTGGAGGAGGGTCCCTCTTTGTATAAAAAAGCATTTTAAGGGAGCCGGGATGTCTGAGCGGGTTCAGCGCTTGCTTTGCAGCCCCGGGGTCTGAGGCTTGAATCCCAACCCCGGGCTGTGCAGACCCACATGCTGAACTGGAGTGTGCTTCCCATACGGGAGGCCCCCAGTTCAGTTCTCACACCCCCTGCCCCAGTTTGGCCCCTGGCTCACGTGGTTGTGCCTCCCGTGTGGCCCCCAGCCCAGTTCCCGCCCTGTGTGGCCCCCGCCCACCTGTGTGGAAGAAAACCATGTCAAAAATGGATGATGTGCAACTATGGAGACGGCTCTGGGCCCTCCCCCTTCTCTCTGTCTCTGTTAAAAACAATAAGATATATCTTTTAAAAAGATTTTTTTTTCAGTAGTAGTAGTAGTATCGGTGATGATGAAGAGTGTCACAGCTTCTTAGAAGATCTTCCTTCCTAAAGGTCATGAAAGCACCTACGATCCCTCAGAAATACAAAAGATGGGAACCAAAGCAGAGTGGATGGTGACAGATTGAAGAAGTGCTGCATTTCCCAGCAGTTACGTGTGAGCCTTATCATGAAACCCGCCCGCAGAGTCAGACTTGCCATCTCCCCGTCAGCAGGCTGATGTCTGCGTCCGCAGTTCCTCTCCGAGCTGCTGCCCTGTTCTCCCACCTGCCCTTCGCGTCTCAGCCCTCCAGAGGCCACGGGCTGACTAACTCCACCGGGATGTGCAGCAGCACCTCCTCCGTGGCAGATTCTCTTGCTGTCCACATCGGCTGCTCCTCCCAGCTTCCAGCTCTGGCACCATGGCCCAGGAGCCATTCGACTCAACATTCTGGGGCTCATGCATCCTCGGGGTGATCTTGCCCTCACTCCCCAATTTCATGCTATCAGCAAGTTTTGGTTCTCTCCAGAACTTTTTCTTTTTCTTCTCCCCTTTCTCTCCATCTTCATTCATTTCACCATGTGCTAGGCCATTATTTTCTCATAATGTCCCCATACTATCCCTCCTAATGTCCACATAAGGTCCTCAGCTGGTGTCCCAGCTTCCACCTCACCTGCTTCCCACTCGTTTTGTGCACAGCAAGCAAGCTCCTTGTGAACAATTGAAATCCTGTCATGCTGCTCAGTCCTTTACGAACAGCTTCTTGACACACGTATGGTGACATAAAAGCTTCCGACCCAGTCAGGCCAGGCCAAAAGTGTTGACCACCCAACACTCATGATCCACTGCCAGAACACCTTTTGTATGGGAAGCCGAAATATGTATAGATTAGTAAAAAAGGCAAATCAATCCATCAAACAAACAAGCAAAATACCTAACCTCTCTTGCAATTTGGATTAGCCAGCCTTGTGAAAGAGTTCTGACTAATGAAATAAAATTCTGCTAGAGCTGTAAGAGCATTTTTACTTTTCTTTTTTTTTTTTTTTTTTTATATATTTTATTTATTTTGGGCAGAGAGAGAGAGCGAGAGAGAGAGCGAGATACAGATACAGATACAGAGGCAGAGAACTGAACTGGGGGAACTCCCAGTTCAGCATATGGTTCCGCACGGGCCGGGGCCAGGATTCGATCCCTGGTCCCCGGCGCTGCAAAGTGAGCACTTAACCCACTGAGCCATCCCGGCTTCCCCGATTTTTACTTTTCTGATACAGGTTTCACCCCAGCCTGGGTTGTCCCTTCTAATTATTTTTCTGTGTGGAATACAACTGTGATGGTTGCAGCTATAGCAGCGATGTTGC
Source organism: Craseonycteris thonglongyai (assembly GCA_004027555.1). Taxonomy (NCBI): domain Eukaryota; kingdom Metazoa; phylum Chordata; class Mammalia; order Chiroptera; family Craseonycteridae; genus Craseonycteris; species Craseonycteris thonglongyai. The sequence continues at coordinate 77,045 of PVKE010000634.1, read as the reverse complement.
AACCATGAAGTAAAGGCTAAGAGCAGCCTAGACACCACATCCCAGAAACTTTTATTTTATTTTTTTGACAGGAAGAGACAGACAGAGAGAGACAGAGAGAAGGGAGAGGGCCCAGAGCAGTTTCCATAGTTGTTACATCATTAGCTTTCAATATGGTTTTAATCCACAGGTGGGCATGGGGGTGGGGGATGGCCTCCTGCATAGGTCCTGACAAGAAATGAACCGGGGAGCACACCCCAGTTCGGTTTAGGTAATCCTCAGGCCCGGGGGCTGCAGTGAATGCTCAGCCTGCTGAGCCATTTCAGCTTCCCCATCCCAGGAATTCTGACTCATTAACATAACAGCAACAACTATCTACCTCTGCATTCAGACTCCCTACTACCTGAGAAAACCAACCCTTGTCTTTACAAATCACTGTAGTCAAATCTCTGCCGCTCACAGGCATGTGCAAACAATAAATGTGCCCAGGAGGACACATTTGCTTTTGTGTTTATCTTTTTATTAAGTGGCATGCCGTGCTGAAATGCAAAGTTCCTGGGACTAGGAAACTTGTATGAGTTACTCTCACTGAACACCTGGTTTCAACAACAGTGTCAGTAGGTTGTAAATGTGTATGAACTCCATGAACTGGATGAATGGACCCATCTCGCAGGTGCTGTGAATTTAGAAGTCAAGTGTCTGAAAATGTTATACAATTATAATAAAATGTTCTCTTGGAAGTTCACCATGAAAACTATAATGATTATGTGTCCATTGAGGACTTGGGGTGTCGGACTTGATACGTTCTCTCCCCAAAGTCTCGTCTACAGGAGAAGAAAAATTGTAAAAAGAAACTGCTGGGAAAGGGTGAACAGATAGGCCTCGTTTGTTTTGTGTTGCTTCTTACTCTTGTTGGCTTTGTTTTTAGGTTTGTCTTTGATTGTTTTGGAGATTACTGAAAGAAGAGGAAGTCAGCCACAAGGGTTCTGCTACTTTAGGAAAAAACTATCTTATCTCTTATTACATCTCTAGTCAGAACTCACTAAAATTAAATATTTAATTTAAGTCAGCATTTTCTTAATTAATACTAATACACCAAAAATAAAAAATAATTGTTTTTACTTAAGTCATATATAATCTGTTCTTTTTTTTTTATAATCTGTTCTTACAAAGTTGTTTATGGTCCTCAAATTTTTTGTTCTTTATTATTATTATTATTATTTTGTATTTTGGTGTTTCTCTGTAGTCTCTTCAAGCAGATGTTTAGTTCTTTGACTAGATTTTTCAGGTTCTCCCCAAAAATATATTTAAAGTTCAAAACATGTGTCTAATTTCTCTTGTAAATGTATCCTCAAAAACTTACATGTTCAAAATTATGTGTCATTTAACTACAATGTTTTCAATTATAATTTCTCTATAATTTTCTCTTTATCTTAGACTATTTAATAATTGGTTTGGCAATATCCAAATGTGCAACAACATTTCTTTTTTTTTTTTCTTTGAAGTGAGGAAATAAATATAATGTTGATCATTTAGAATGCATTGATTCTTCTTTTGTTTTTCTAAATCATGTTGTACTTTGAAAGTTTACCATTATGTGAACCCTTTATTTATTGAATATAAATTTCAATATATGTTTAGATGTAAATTATTGACTCTGTTATTTATATCTTCTATTTATTTCTCTTTTTTTCTCCAGCTTAATATTATTTTTTTTAAGCATTATTTAAGATTTATCTTTCACTAATCTGGGCCTATTCAATTTAAATTTTAAAGTTATATTTTAATTACATCTATGTTGAAGATTTTTATATCTTCTGATCAATTGTTCTTCATCATATACAGTTTCATTTTTGGCATTTTTTTTTCTTTAAGCAAGGTGATAAAAAATAATAAGGCACTTAAAGCAAGACAATAAGAAAGAATCTGAAGAAGAGTCAGATCACTTACCCCATCTATTTAAAAATAGCTCCATATCAGAGCAAAAGAGAATACTACAGAACTTAACAAACAAAAAACTGCAAGTGAGACTCAACATTTTCAGAATAAGAGCTATCACACATACACACACACAGAGAATCAAAACAATCATGGGGCAGACAAAAGGTAACAACTAACTAAAATTGAACTGTAGTGAATATTTATACAAAGACATATATAAGACATCATGAAGCAGAAATGTAATATCTCATAGTATTGGACAAGATAAAGGGGAAAATGTAAAGTGGGAGCTCATATGTCACAGAAAGACATTGGAGAAAACAAAATGTGTATTAGAAATTAAGAATAAATTAAAATGTGCCAGAGATAGAAAATGTATAAATAAAAATACAATATTATTAGGAAGAGATAATATAAATATAAAAGCTAAGAATAATTAAACAGAATTAAGAACATTATCTAAAGAATCAAAAATCTCTGTAGAAGCTATACAAAGAGAAACTAACAGAAGTATAATTGGAGTAATTGGCATTCTCTTCCCAAGAAAAACAAAACAATGGAACAGAATTAATATTTAAAACTGTGAAAAAACATGCACACACAAACATACATCCTTTTTTCTGGAATTAAATGAAACTCAAATCTACATATTAAGACACCTATCATAGCCCTGGAAAATTTTGACCCAGAAAGATTAATTCCCTAATACACTAATAAAATGGTTAAAATTTTAAAGTTATGGAGATAAATATATGAACCTTCAAATAAAAATCCATGTCACTTACAAAACAATAAGTCAAGTTACTCCCAAATTCTTGATAGCAAATATAAAAACAGGAGAAGGATAGAGAATATGGATGGGGACTATTTGTCAAGAAAAAAAACAAATGCACCCAGCCTATGAAATACTATGCTGGTGTAAAAAAGAAAATGAGAAAGGTTACTGAGAGGTGATCAGAATATATTTAGGTTAAAAAATTACAGATATGACCTATTTATTATGCTGTATTAAAAAAAGGAAGTAAAAAAATACAAACATCTGCTTATTTTTGCAGGAAGAAACAGTAGAAAGACAAACCTGAAACAAAACAATTACAGAGTTGGCAAAGTGGGGATAGATATGAAACCTCTGTAAGTATAAATTAATGTAGATTTTCATGGCACTGTAATTTTGACACTATTTTCTGCAGATTGTATTATGAGATACAAATAAGTAAATAGATGAATGGTATTATTAACCAAGACTGTGGATGTAAGAGAAAATAAATACAATTGTAAGATCCAAAACATTTTTAAAATGCTCTCTAGAGTTAATTGTTAAGTATGCTTTTTAATATGTATGCTTTGTTGAGCTCTTACCACTGAGACTGCCTAGAACTTGTGACACCTACAGCCATAAGGCCCAGTGCCCAGAACTGGACTTTAATACCGTTCACCACTAGCAAGAGCCAGGGTTTCTAAGACAAAGGCTCATTTCAAATGTGCAGCAAAGTATGTTCAAAGGCAAATGGGGCCACGCCAAAAAGACACAAGCGTTTGAATGAGGGACTCACAATGGCTCAGTTATGGAAACTTTGGGTGGCAACAAAAATGATAAATGTAACTGAGAATAACGTGTTGAACAATTAATAATCTTTAATTTCTCTCTCTCGAAACAAAAAACAAAAAACAAAAACAACAAAAAACAACAACAACAACATAGCAGATAAAGAGAGAAGAATAACAAAAGCTCAAATTGCAGGTGTCAATGACACCAACTCCAGACTCTGGATTATAGAAACTAATGGAAAGGGTGATTTTCCTCCTCAGACGTTTTGGGTGCAAGTGTAGATAAGCCCAGTTGATGAGGTAAAGCTGTTCTTTACATAATAATGTCCATTTCATAAATGTAGAAACAATGTCATTAAAAACTATTTTGCAAACCCCTTCCCCCAAAATTGTCGGTCCACTCAAGCATCACAAATGGATGCTAAATTCCTCCTATGAATGGCTGTCACCACCTCAGCCAGCGATTACATTTAGCATCACTAATAGCACTGCAACCCGACATGAGGCACCTCCCGATGTGCTGAAATGTCAAGTGTGCCGCGTAACACGTGGGGTGTTCCTGCTGAAAATAGTGGCCGTGGGTGTAGACCTCACCTTCAGTTTACGGGGAATGTCAGAGCCAGCGCAGTAAGGGAGCCGATGCTGCGACAGCAATCAGCCAAACCCCGAATGTGGGACATGGAGCAGCACCGCCTGGTTCTCTTTGAAAAGTCGACAGCGTGAAAACAATATAAGAGGCTTAGGGTAAGAAGGGGTGATTCTGTGCCAGAAACGAGAAAGGAAGCGCAATGACACAATGAAAGCGCAGGCTTTGAATCTAAGTTTGGTAAAACCCGTTCTAAACTATTTTGGAAGAAATAGAGACAACATGCCCGTGGTTTAAAACAAACTAGTACCTGGGAATCATTGTTCATTTTAGCCAAAGCCATGGTGCTGTTTTTGATTATGTACATGAGTTTTGGTGGTTTAGCTAAAAACATTATCTATGGATGGATCTATCTTTATTGATAAAGACATAGACGAAAAGAGATAGGGACAGAGATAGAAAAATAAAATAGTATATGTGGGAAATGTGGCAAAATATTCAGTGTTGAATCTAGGTGATTATGGTATTCATTAGTCTCCTGCCCTTTTGATAATGTTAAATTTTTTCATAATAAAAAGAAAAATTACATCAAAATGAAGAATTACATTTTCAGTTAAGAATTGAATTTTAGGTTAAATTTTATACAGTTTTAAAACTTTCGGTATTACCTGACTTTTGGGTGGGCTTGTCTAAAAATTAAGATCATTCAAAAATAAAATATACTAAAACTTACTGCTTCTATTGCCCAAATTAAAATGTAAAAACATTGCTTTTTAAAAAATTTGATTCTATCAAAAATTATTTCATGGCAATCAATAAATTTCTGTGGATAAGTCATATAAATGTAATTGTAACGTTCAATAATCCAATAGTTCTCACTGCCTTCAAGTAGAAAATTACAGTCCACCTGCCTTTTTTATCTGGAGGAACCCGCTATTGATTCATCAGCATACTTTCTGCCTCTTCATAATCCTGACACAATTCCTTCCAAAAGAGTTTGCTGAGCTGCATTGGATTTCTAAAATAAAAACACAGCGTGTGTTGGGGGGCAGGGTGGGGGGGGGTTCATGTGCACGCCTGCGTGTGTGCGTATGTCTGACACCAAGTGAATATATTTCCAAATGGGTGGCAGTGAATGACACGGGAGTGAGCAGGTCGGCCTACCCACAGCAGCGAGAGCCGTGTTCCTTTCCTCCCTCTCCTTGGGGTCTCTAGTTACGGTCATGTCGTCAGAAACATTTACATTTTGTAGGTGAAGGCAGCTGAGTGTCAGCGGAATAATGGAAGTGACATTAATAGCGTTAAATGTCATAACTCTTGACAACCTGATGCAAATGAGCACCTTACTAAGCAAGCAAGCAAGCAAAAAAAAAAAAAAAAGAAAGAAAAGAAAAGGTCCCTGAATATGTCTTTTCTTTAAAGGACATTTGGTATTCCAAAAACTCTCCAGCCGAGATGGAAGCCAGGCGTCCGATTTGGGGGGCTTCGCTGCACCCCTCCCAGCACGGATGAGTCATCGTTTTCTGTAATCATCTCCATGCGTGACAGAGAACAGTTGTGGTATTTAGCACTATGCAGATATGCCTTTAGTTCATGCTTTTCCATTTAGATATTGGACTCCATTTTTCCTTTATCTTCTGTGTGTCCCTCCATGCTGATGTGATTGACAGGCCAAGGGACACTAAGCACCTACTAGGCCCCCTCTTCCCTGTTCCTTCCTCAGAAGCATCACAAAGGTGCTTTCAGGCCTCAGTGAAGCAAGTCCCAGCACCCTTCCCTGTTGTCACAACAGATTTAGAGACCCTTCTGATGTGGTTTCCATTCTGTCATCTCCCTGGCCTTGTCAGAAGGTTGCCATCATTTAGAAAGGTACACCGTATTTTGAAAGGATTAGAGGATAAAACACAACTCAATCTTTTATAAAAAAGAAGCAGAGAGAGGGGCGAGGGAGAGAAGTGTCAGATGTTACAAAGCAACGGGACAAGAATGACACGCACAGAGAGCGGCCGTCGGATAGCACGCCTGCTCCTGGGAGGCAGTGGGAGGGAGAGCTGGCGTTGGACAGATATTTGCTCCCACCGAGGAGGCTCCTGGAGAGAAAAACCCATGAGTGGATTAGGACGATGTGGGAAGTACCCCCAACAAGGCAGGATCGGGAAGTGGGGGGACAGGCCCGGAGTGTCAATCATTCTTCCAACACAGGAGGGAAACGAGTGGAAGCCAACTTGTGCACCGCCTTTGTCATGAGAGGCCTGAGAAGGCCAGTTGGCCGCCGGGACAGCAGAGCTGGGAGCTGTGGCCTGCGTGCAGCCCGGCCTGGGCAGACCCTGTCTCGTTTGTTCTGAATCCACGGCACCCCCGGAATGGACAGTGACCGACCCTTCCTCTTAGACGTGAGCCCTCAGAAGCCCCAAGAAGTTCCGTGACTTCACCGACCAGCACACAGTCAGCCCACACGGAAGCCGAACCTGGGTCAGCGCGACAGGCCCTCTCCCCTGTCCCAGGCCTCCTCTGTGGAACGACCCTGCTGCTCAAGACTTCAGCCCCTTCGAAAAGGCACACAGCACAGGTTCTCGGTTCTGCGCTTGTTCCCAGCGCTAAAGAGAGAAGTGCTGTTTTCCTTCGCAGAGTCCTCACATACACAGCAAGCCATGCACAAAAATTCCCTGCAAAGTATAGCGCAAAACATTCGCAAACCTCGTAATACATTCTATACGCGTTCAGGCCCTGGAAGCCCGTACGAATGATTTGTTCTCCAAACAGAACTTAGTTGCATACGCTCGTATGTAGTCTCAGAATTTAATAAACACAGGGCTGGGGAGTCGGGAAGCAAAGACCAAATGGGGATCCCCCCCCCGATTAAGTATGGGGAAATAGCAACAGCAAAGTGTTATTCTGGATGTTACAAAGGGGGTGCTTATTTCAAACCAAGTGAAAGGCCGGATCCATCAGGCTACCTGAGGAATCCAAAGAGCTTCAAATCCGTCTAAACTGTGCACTGGGCCCACAGATGGCACCGGTCAGGGCTCCGGCTCACTCTTGCACAAATGTAAATATCGCTCAAGTTGATTGTTCTGGACTCATGAGCTAGGTGGGTGCATGTCTTATTTCAGAGAAAAATGACATGAGAAGAAAGAGGTCAAGGCAAAATGTAATTGTCCCCATTTAAAGCGCTCCCTCCAGGGCTGGCTTGGAGTGAGAGGTCTCAGCACGGCACTCATGCTTAGGTTTATACAATGGGCACAAAGGGATAGATGCAGAAACCATTATAGGGGTGTGCGTGTGTGTGTGCACACACACGTGTGTGTATGGGGTGGTGTACACTGAGGTGTGGAATCACTGACACCCCAATAGTGACAAATGCACCCAGCAGATTTTCCTTTCTAAATAGCATTCTCTAGTGAAAGGAATCACAACTCCTAGAAAAGAAGGCGGGTTCTAGGACTGGGGCAAGAAAAATAGAAGCCGAGCCTGAAGCAAATAAGTGCGCCCCCACCAAAAACAAAACAAAACGAACAAACAAAAGACAACAGCTCCCATGTCTGAAAGTCTCAGGAGCTAACCTACCAGTAAATGCTTTTCCAATGGCTCAGATGGAACAAGTTGGACATCAAAATAAACATTGCACATGTTAAAACCCCGAGAATAAATGTAATATCCAGAAATCCATACTGATGGACATAACTGACTCAATTAATAAATGGGGTACAAGAGACAGATGTTTCTTACGGAAAAAAATCCAAATGACAAAAATATAAAAGGAATGAGGAAAATGCAAATTTACCAGTGTAACATCAGAATAATAATTGGCACAGACAAGGCTCAGCGAAGGATGTTCAAATTAGAGGGAGGAGTCCTAAGGAGAAGAGAACATCTGTATGTGCTCAAATGATCTTCTCCAATATACTTATTAATTACTGTTGGTTTAGCCACATATTATCTGATACTTCTTCTCATCTTCAGTGTGGGCTGAAGTTCGTGACTTGCTTCTAACGAGTAGAGTAGGGAAAGGGAAAACAGTAACTTTTAATTCACTGGTATTTTATAATCATACCATTGTCATGTAAGATGTTAATATTAGAGAGAGCAGAGTGAAAGTCATAAAGAAACTATTTTGAATTCTGCTTAAAAACTAAAATTATTTCCAAAAAAATTAAAATAAAAGTTATTTTTATCTTCAAAAAATTATTGAACTTTAGCTGAGAGAAAAAAAAAATTAAGAGAAAATAAATGTATATTTTAGATTTTCATTTTAAATCCTGTCTAGACAAGAAATTTTTCTTCTATAATGACTTGTTAGTCCTGTTTTGCTTTGTCTGTGTGAAAATGAGTTATTTGTTCTTTTATTCCTTTTAGTCATCCATTCCTTTGTGCATTCACCCTACCGTCCTCAAGCATTTATGAAGCACCTGCCACACACTGCATCTCTGGAGAGTGTTGGAACACCCTGTAATTACCGAGGGTCCCATGGATGCGTGTACCATCTGAAATGCACATAGCCAGGTGAGGGAGGTGATCTGAAAACAGTCATTACTGCAGTGTAATTAGAGAGAGAGAGAGGTAAGAGCAAGAGGTGTCCGGGCAAAGAGGAGAAAACGCCTCCTTGTGCACGGACAGAAATGCATGAGTTCCGAGCAAATGCGACAGACGAAGGAGTATGAGGTTGTGAAGTTCTTGGGGGAACGCACCAATAACTCAATGGGGAGGGTGACTGAGTGTGTAAGGAAAAGAGGAACCACGCACAACTCTGAATTAGCTGTGAACCGAGATTTTGAGCGGAGGGCCAGGGAGAGTTGAGGGCAGATCCAAAGGTGGGTAATGAAGGGACAAAGCGTGAAGGTGTTTCCAGCCACAGCGGGCGGCCGGCTGTGCCTTGGACACGCCGAGCCCTGGGGTGAGAGGGTGCGGTGCATCCTGTGATGGTCCATCTGGGAAGAGAACGTGAAAGGTGAGTGGGAAGCGGGGGCGGAGAGCCACTGCAGTCCCTTAGAAGTCGGTTGCAGTGTCCGGGCTAGATGCAGTGATAGCACGAGGCAGGGGCAGAACGAAGTGCTGAGCGCGACCTAGCCGGTTAACACCAGTCAACGCTTCTTCACCAAGTAAATGCGGGAGCAACGGGAGACACAGGGGCGAGCACTCGTTTCCGGATTCTGTCTTTTCTTTATTATTGCCACTGCGGCTGCTACCGGCACTGCAAAAGCTGGTGCCACTGACCTGTTTGCTTATGTGTCAGGTGGACCTCTTTCCTCCGTGTCCCTCCTGGGCCCTTGCACAGGGCCCTGCATGTAGGAGGTTCCGGCCCTTGCTTTAATGCTCTGCTTTCGCCATCCTGGAATTCATATATATATATATATATTTTAAGGAAGAGTCCTGCATTTGTAGTTTGCACTGAACCCCAAGCTCTCTGTAGCTATTCTTGTTATCAGGCAAAGCCCTACATACGTTGTACTTACTAACGTTTCATAATCCGAATCTACCTTGTCTGTAGTCACAATGATCGACCCCCTTTTACAGGTGGAGAAATTAAGGCACAGACACATGGAGTAACTGGCCCGTAATCTCCCATTGGACAAGCGGCGTAGCCGTCATTGTAACCCTGGCAAACTCCAAGTTCAGTGCCAGTGACCCAGTCTTCCCCGTGGTGGTTCTTAAAGGAAGTGGCCGTGAAGGGAGGGCCGAAGAGGCAGGCTGGGTGTGTTTGGTTTTGGAATGGAACAGGATAAAGGGGGCAGACTGCAAAGACACCCTTCCTTTCTGTGACCGGGTCTCTGATTTCATTTTTGTGTGTTTCTTGGAGTTTCTGTCCCTCTTCCTCCATTACCCATCTGATTTTACATGTTTATTTTTTCCAGTGAGCCCTTAACATGTTAATCATAACTGTTTTAAACTCCCTGTCTAATAATTCCACAGTCTGGGGCCTATCAGAGTCTTGCTCTGATGTGTGCTTTGACTCCTTAGACTGGAGTTTCCTGCCTTTTATCATGCCTTATAATTTTGTATTGAAAACCGGACGTGATGTATCGAGTAACGGGAGCCAAGGTAGACAGGCTTCAGTGTGAGGTTTGGTGTCAGGAGCCGGGTTGCATTCAGAGCTTCCCTTTTCCCCCCATGCTCTTGCTTTGTTTTTTCTCCCCTGCTGTGTTTGTTTTGCCCTAAGAACTCCCTCTTAGAGAGAGTCTGATTCTTGCATCTGTCAGGGGGACTACTCACTGTGTCACAAGAAGCCGTTGATGTGGTCAGGTGTTGAGGCGAGGAAGACTTCTGAAATTGCATGATTAAATCTCAGTCTGCAGTCAGCCTGTGTTCCGCTAACTCTCACACCTGTTTCTTAGCCTTCTTCCCTTCCTCGGGTGAGACAGAAAGTTTCTCAAAGACTGGAGTTGCATAATTACCCAGCTGACTCTGAGGTGAGGCTTCAGAAACGTCTGTGTCACTGGTGGGCAGGCCCTTGTTATGGAAAACACCCAGGGCATATTTGCAATTTGTTATGTTTCCTCTTCCACAAAAACACACCTGACGATTTTTCTCTGCTCTTTGCTGTGAAAAGCTAGTGGTGTTTCTGGGAGCAAAACCCACTGTATTGTGGGGACCCTCCTAGACTGGGTCCCCAGGAGTTCTTAACTCTCAAGCTACTCCATGCTCAGCTGCCAGCAATTCATCAAAGCAACCACTGAAGTGTCCCTTCCCCTTCACAGATCCAGCAACTACGTCTCCAGGTGAGTTGATCTTGAATATGACACTCCACGCATTTGTCTCTGAAGATTTTGGGGCAACAATGTGCCCAGTGCGCTCAATTCTTTGATGGTTCTAAGGAAAGTCACCGATTTTCAGATTGTTTGGCTTTTTCTTGTGAGGATGAGAGTGATGTCTCCAGGTTCTCTCTCTGTCAGAGGTGAAATCAAGGGAGGCATGCTTCCAGGTTACCTGCGACAACTTTGCAGTGCCTTATGGGTACCTGGGGCCATTTGGGAATGCTGAGCTTTACCAGGAGCGGGAGTGCTGGTTCAGATCGTCAGGAACCATAAGGCAAGCAGTCATCTTCTCGCTTTCTCATTGGTCAAATCCATGCCTGAAGCTTCAATAGGGACTCAAGGCCTTGAGGACACAACACTGTTACGAATAAGGCGGGTCTGGGCTCAGGGTCAAGGGGAATTGGGTTTACACCTGGGAGTAATTACTACAAAAGAAGAGAAAGCTAAGCAGGGAAAGGGAGTGACCAAGAGAATATAGAGAAATCAAGTGATTTGGGCTTAGAAAACTCTGCTTGGCTTTGACTGAGCCTTTTCCATTCAAGTAGCAGCTCTACTTTACCCAAATACCCAATGTACTAAATATGTTCCTTTGACAAGGGTTTGAGGAATTACAACATGAAAGTCTCCTAAGCTGTAGGAAGGTGATGTTGAAGCTTAACGCACCTGGGTAATAAGTTGTTTTACAATGCAAATCCGACGAGGCAGTGAAGTACAACCGAGGACCTACACAACACAGGGCTGCCCCAGTCAACGGCAGGTATTTCAGGAGTATTTACGGATGCACATGGACAGAAAATAAACAGAAATAAATCTTCAAACTGAACACGAACCTGGATTAATACATTTTCAGGGGAGACATGCAAACATAAAACTGAATGAAAGATGGTGCATAAATGAGACATTTTCCTGAGAGTCAGTAAATTCAGACCTTTCCTTTTCTCCTCAGACATTCGCAGGACTCACGAGGTCACACGTGCTCCTCTCGTCATTGCTGCCTTGAAGTCCCTACTTTAAGGAACATCCAAAGGAAGATAGAGGACCTGCAGTGTGATTACCTACCACCCATTGGGTCCTGTTATCAGCAATTCACTCTCAAGAGATCTTCCTTGGATTTTTACCAAAAGAGTTCAAACTATCAGTAAACTGGAAGCAGCCAAGAATCAATTGCCAAGATGTCCATTGAACAAGAGAGCAATCTGAATGCTTCCCCAATATTATAAAATGGTGATGTACCTGGTGTGGATAAGACATGGAATCGGAAGTCTCTCAGCTTTAAAATGAGCTAGACGACAGGTCCATCCGTTGTAAAATCCTAGAATTGTTGAACAGGCGTGTACAAATGTCTGTCTTATCTCCTTTTGGAACTTTCAGATGTGCCTGCTCAGTGCAACAAACACACAACAGCGTTTTAGCTTCACACATCGTTCAGCTGATGAACAAAGCTAGAACATTTGCTTCAACTTAGAAACAACTGGCGCAGGTTTACAGCCAAATCGTAGTTTATATTTTTCTATTGGGTTTAAATAATTCAAATTGACCTCTTGGTGCTAGGACAAATGAAGACCATGTGTGATCGTGTGAGAAAATCAGTGAGTCAGTGTGAAATTATTTTGTGTTTTCTGCTTATCCCCTAAATACTAATTCACAGTACCAATGAGACACATTGAGACGTCCACAGTTCCTATTACAGAGTTTTAAAAGATTAGAAATTACAAATATTTTGCATATCCTATTACAACCAATAAGGCTGAAATGTTAACGGAGAATTTGAAGTTACTACCCCCATGTCCCAGCACGTCTATCTGTTGTCTCAGGAAATAGTGGCTTGTTCATAAACCTTTCATTCAGTGGCAGTTTGTGTGACCTACAGGGCAGAGTTCAGACTTCCGTAACTCGCTGAATACATGCCTTTCTCTACAGTCACTCAGCAATTGGAGAATGCATTTTCCCCAGAGGCCCAAACAAGGAAAAATTCCCTCCTTGCCTCAGAGTGCCTGTTCCAAAAGGCAGAGAGAAGGCTGGGAAACTTCATTCCAAATAAAAGGGAATTTAGACAAATTTATGACTCACAACTTGCGAATGTAGCTGTGTCTGTCTCGAGTTGTCCAGATTACTTTATTATCAGCATGTTTAAAGTTGTGTTCTACTGTCCCCTTTTCTCAAGAGAGAAAGCTACTTGGGTTGTGGCTCCAAGTAAATTATGTCATCACCACGGCAAGCCACCTGGAGGAAGGACGAATGCTTGAATCAGAAGATCGCATCGGAAGGAGAAAGTGTTACCTAAGCAACTAGGCTTTACAAGATGGAGGGTTTAGTGCCAAGGTAGCTAGCCTGGGGACATGGCGAGGGAGCTGTTACAATCAGCTGGCGGCTGAGCAGGAGCATTCTGAAGAGGCAGCATTGTCCAAAAGAAGGGCTGAAGGCAGGTGGGCTTACATTGTGCCTGGTGGCAGCAATTAATGAATGGCAGCCTAGAGCAAGCCAGGGGCATCCATCAAAGCCACAGCCATTCACTTCCTGAAACAAGTTGTAATGTCTGTTTATCATAGAGTTAAATTCCCCAATGAAGGGAACAAAGGCAACTATCAAAATAGAGCAAATTTTTTTTGACACTAGGAAGTGAAGCAAGGGACCAACCTCTTCTCAGTCCTGTTATTGTTCAAATAAACTCTTGCCTTAGCAGCTCATTCTAGATGTCCATCAAACCCACACATTAGCACCGGGAAGTGTGCAGTGACTAAAGCCACAAGCAAAGCAGAGTAGGACGTAACAGGGGGAGGGGTCCGGGGACTTGCCCTCTAGTACAGCCAGGAAAACATTCGGGGAAGTTATCAACCTCAGGGCTGGGGACGTGTCGTTCTGTTTGTTTGTTTGATTTGTTTTAGTTTTTATAATTATTAGACGCTGTGATATCTGCATGCATACATGCGTGAACAATGGTTTTTCTCTAAAAGCTAATAGCTATTTAGCAAAAGGTACTGGATACTGTTCATTCCTTTTTTTTTTTTTTTAATTAAATTTATTGAGGGCACATTAGTTAATAACAAATTTCAGGTGTGAAATGTTATAATTTAATATAGCCTTGGGAATGTTCACCCCCAAACCTCTAGTGTCCTTTAGTTACCATATATGAGATGTGATAAAAAATAAAAATATAATGAATATTTAAATTTTAAAAAATTACAGTAGAAGATACATTGCTATTAATCCCCCTCACAATACTCCCTCTTGCTTTGAACACACTTGCTCGTCTTTCTCGCCACTTTCTGAAGGGGTTCTGCAAGGCCTCTTTTGTGTCCTTGGCTGCGCTGTCCTGGCTGCCTTGATGTCCTGACTCAATTCAAAATGTTTGTTGCCTGGTCATTTTGACGTTGGAAAAGAGCCAAAAGTCACACGGTGCCAGATCAAGTGAATAAGGTGGATGAGGACACACCGTAATGTTTTTATTTGACAGAAATTGCCACACCAGAAGCGGTGTGTGACCTGAATTCGTTCACTGTATTTTTGGATCACACCTTGTATTTGCCTGTCTTTACACAATTAACCTTCCCTCCACCCACTTTTGCCACTAGTAATACTCATTCTGTTACCTGTGCCTATGAATTTGTTTTTGTTTTGTTTTGTTATATTTCACATATTTATATTTCACATGAGTGAAATCATCTGGATTTTTTCTTTTCTGACTTATTTCATTTGGTATAATACTCTCAAAATCCATGTTATACCAAATGGCAATATCTCATCTTTATGGCTGAGTAATACTACATTGTATGTATGTAGCACGTCTTCTTCATCGATTCATCCGCTGATGGACCCTTAGGTTGATTTCGTAGCTCTGCTACTGTAAAAAGTGATTGAACAAAACATCAATAACTGAATGGAAGAACAAAAATAAGGATTAAAAAAATGTATCAGCATGAAATATTAACCACACTCTAAGAATTCTATCCTTCCACAGATAACCTAGCAGCTTCCAGTATGACTTGTGACTTGCCCTCCAGGATGCATCTTGACTTTATACAAGACATGGAGCACAAACCTTAATGATATGCCCACAAACTCAGGGCTCACTCAGCCCTCAGGAGCAAACAAATCGTCAGCATTAAACATTTGTTCTCTCAATACAACTGAGGTACGTAGCAGCACCAAGAACTCTAGAGCAGTTATACTTGACTTGCTAGTGAGTGCATTCAATGCCACCATGTTAACAGAGAAAGTAGAGCTTGTCATTGCATTTATTTATTTGTTTATTTATTTATTTATTTATTTTTATTTAGGAAGGTAGTAAAATTATCAGTCTTTTTCTCAATAATACTAGATGGTCATGACTTTGTGTCAGAAGTTTGTCATTGATTAATATTAAAATTAACAGCTAGAAAGGATGTTTGAAATTGATTATATTTGAAAAGAGAAAAACATCTAACAAAGGGTAATTGGTCTTCAACCAAGTATTTAGCAAATATTTTATTATATTCAAGTAAAATTCTCATTTTCAAGGAGTTTAAATCTTGTAGGGTAGATGTTCTTTGGTCAAATTTTTTAAATTGGTATGAAAACAATCTTTACTTATACTTAAAAAAAATAATTGGAGAGTGCCCAAGGACCATCATTAAAAATTAGAAGGTGAAGAAAGCCATATGGTCATCTCCGAGGGATTTCAAGATCTTGGTGGCACTCCATCTGCATCAGTAACACTTTAGTCATTACATCAAGGACATGGAGGGATGCAGGAGTGGACTTGTGTGGGAGGAAGCTCAGGTGTGACATGGCAAAATGCCATGTACACTATGCTGAGACCGCCTTCTCTCAGCTGAGTGCCCTTGGGCCCAGCTAAGCACGTGAGACATATTGTTATTGCAAGTCAGAAATTCACCTAGTCTGCATTTATTTTCTTTTGAAAGAGATTCTCTGTTTGTAAGACAATATAAGCTCATTTGCAAAACACATTAAGAAAGTGTTGGTTCCTTAAAGGCATGGAACATCCTATTTCATCACCATACAGTGGTTACATGACACTTTTGCTCGGATGTTGAGATGGGAAGGCGTTCAGAGCTTACCCAGATTTCACCATCACTGCTAACCTAAGTGTCCAAATAGCTTTCCTCTAAATTAAGGGGATCACGCCTCAAGGATACATAAAAGATGTCTGCTGTTTCTGTCCACCTCTTCTAGACATTGATGCTCCTGTCACCTGCCTCCTAACTCAGCTTAGGACCTCATTGAATGGTGCAGCTGAAATGCGCCTGAAGTTCACACTTTTAATCAAGCGAGTCTGATGAGTGATGGTAAATACAGTAACTATATTTACTTCTTAGGAATTTCAACTTTGTGTATGCCTATCTTTCCAGATCTGTAGTTTTCTAATCATCTGTCTATTTTACTCCCAAATACGCTATGGAATAATTCAGTAGTCCTCACTTTATACATTAAGGGTCCTGGCTCAGAGGAGCCTGCCTAATATTGTGGAGCTAGTAAGTGGTAGATCATAAATAAAAACCTGCATCTATCTAACTCTAAAGTTTGAGCTCTTTTTTTCCATCACTGAAGATGTAACGAAGACTGGCTAGAAAGTATGACAATTTTTAAAAAATTTGTTTAGGCTTTTCAAGCCATGTCGTTATGGGAACTCACACTAGATTTTATAGGCATCAATACCTTAAAATTTTATTTTTAGATTTAACATATAAACATGCCTTGTTAATAATTAAAAGGGAGAGTGAGCACTCATCTCCATCTATCTTAAATTACTATTAATTAGTATGACTTCTAATTACTTTGATTCTTATGTTTTCAATTATAAATGTATATAAGCTGTGTGCATTGAAATTCCTCAAAAAAAAATCTTAGATTAGGTATTAATTTTTAAAAACACTGGAGTTTTCAATCATTGATAAATAAGTCCTATTAATTTGCCTATCTGTGTGTCTCATCCCATGCTGCCTGGTAATGACAGTAGCTCCATTTTTCACTTTCTATTGAATGAGTTGTTAGAATGAACACACATTTGGATATATGACTTCACAAATTTTTCCTTAGTTTAAAACATTTTTATATTTAAATAAGTTTATCCAGGATTTACATGTCATTTATGTTTGTTTACAAATGACGCCATACTGTTGGAGGACGTGGTAATAAGTATACTCAATTTGCAAATGAAAAAATAAAGTAAATGATTCTAAGAAAAATCTGACATATTATGTTGGATTTGAATCCAAAAAGACCTCAGGATAATGAAGTGCCTTTTTCTACTTCCTTATCTACACTCAGCACCTTATCTACTTTCTTCCTTACAAATGACAATAAATTTTTTTAATGTATATTTCTACAAAGTATAAATTGGTATAAGTCAATGAATGAGGTTTAACTACTTTTAGCCAACAGACTTCTGTTGTTCCTTGTACTAGAGAAAGATAAAAATATAGGTTAAAAATGAAGTAAAATGTAATATATCAACAATGTTTACATAATAATTTGAATGCTTAAAAGAATATTTTTCAGAGTGCATTTGTGGATTCAACTAATTTTTGTGGGTTTTTTGTACTTTGGTAAAACTAAATCACTTCAGGGGAACTGAAGTGATTATAACTCAGTAGGGAGCTGATAATAGTAAATGAATATGAATCTTGAAATTACAACTTCCTTCAGACTCAGATAAAGGTTACACTGTTAAAGCAGTCCAGTCCCTGCACTCCCCTGGAAGTGCCCCTCCCATAGGACAAGGATGCCTTAGAGCTAGAGGATGTGTCTGGGCAGCAACAATGTTCTTCTCCAGAGGTCTACACCATAGGCTTTCCTTCATTTTTATTTCTGAACAGTTTCATCATTGCTACTTCATTTGTTGGTATATAGTTGTTCACAGTATTTCCTTACAATACTTCTGATCTCTATTAGGTCTGTAGTGATGTCTCTTCTTTCATTCCTGATTTATTTTTAACTTGAATATTCTCTTATTTTTTCTTGGTCAGTCTTGTTAGTATTTGTCCACTTTCTTAATATTTTCGAAGAATTATCTTTTGGTTTCACTGTTTTTCTCCTTTAGGTTTCTACTCTTTATTTTATGTATTTCTGCTTTCATCTTTATTACTTCCTTATTGATGCTTATTTTGTGTTTAATTTACTCTTTTCTGTTTAGTTTCTTAAGGTAGAAGTTAGGTTATTTATTTGGTATATGCATATATTTCAATATTTGGAATTACAGCCATGAGCTTCTCTCTAGCTAGTTTCAGCTGTAGTCCATCGATTTTAGTGTGTTGTGCTTTTATTTTTTTTCTCCTCAAAAGATTTTTTAATTAGGATCTTGTATTTTCAGACATATCCTAAGAAATATGAATTTCTTATTTCTCACTAAGTAGAAAACACATTTGTCAGTAAGTGCTGTAAGCAAGTTTGCTCATCAATTTGTTACCTGCCATCTTATGTTTTAAAAATTAAACTCCAAATTCAAAAAAATTTAATCAAATTGCTACATTAGTTAGACGTTGTTTTCCCAGTTTCTTGAGGAGCTCTTGGTCTCACAGTAAAGGCAGTCTCACCCTTTTTGCTCAAATGCCACTGATTCTTGCTGTTTTTCCTGACTTGAAAGAATGGTTCTTCATTGGTTCTATGCACTTAGAATAATTTCTAAAGACTCCAAATAATTTATTTTTGTAATTTCCTCCAGCTAAATAGTGGTTGTGGCAGACGGAGTTCTTGTGCTCCTCACTCCAACATTCTGGAAGTCAGTCTAACTACTGCCTTTTAGAGTGATAATTAATCAGTGGGCCCTTTGAGTAGGGATGCTGAAGGACACCTCAACAATGGTCTCCCAAGTTATCAAAAGGTAATTGTGAATGATTTCCTTTAGGATCAGGAGTATAGTAGGATGAGTCAAGGAATAGTTTTAAGTTCATTTTACCTCTCTGAGATTTTATGAGTTTCACATTAAGAATATATGCTTGACAAAATTAAGTTTGTTGAATTACCCAAATATGTCCAACTCAAGTAAATTTTCTTTTTCCAATTTGATATTCAAGGGAATATTACAATTTCTCTTTCCTGATGCACTTACCTCTGAAGTTGACCCTGCCGAAAGAACACCAGTTTGCAGGAGGAATGCAGACACTAACAAATTTTACCCAAGATTCTTATTCTGATGTTCTGGAAGGTTGTTGTGTGTGATGAATCATAAAAGCTGTGTGTTAGATAAAGTAGTGTGGTGGGGTGGGGGTAATGAAGTCTCTGAAATATACATATCTTCTGAAAATGGAAGGTCAAGACTAGTTCATGCAAGGTCACCACAAGGTGCAAATGGCTGTTGTGGAAGTGTGGTTGTGAGGCCTGAGGCCTAAGGACTGAGCACTCAGCTCTCTGATGAACAATGACCCTAGGAGGACCAATGCTGAACACATAACGAGAGTGCTGTAGGGTTCACAGTCTCCCCCACAGTGCAGACCTGTATCCTTTGGCCTCTGTGGAAGCCTCCATGCTACACAAAGGTGGTGGTGGGCTGAGCAAAAGGTATTCTCTTGTCACTTACCATGCTGACAAAACTGTCTCCCACCCCCTCTCACTTTGAGCTGGGTAATCTGCAAAACTCTTAGATTATTCAAGCTAAAGAGTAGGGTCAGATAACTCAAAGTGAGATACAGAACTCTTCCAGTAGGGTACAAAGCACTGACCACCTGAAATACAGTGACATGGAAATAAAGGAGCACACAGTCATAGGGATTCCTAGTGTATGCTGCAATTTATGTGGGTTACCCAAGCAAAGACATTAAATATTCATTAATTTAATCTGCCTATATATGTAAACAAACATTAACCTTAAAATATATAATTATGTCCTTCTTCTTAGGTATAATTGCCTGGGAGTATTTTAGCCTATAATAGAAAACAATGGAAATTTGCCAGAGTTGGACATATTCAGGTAAGTTTATGAACTTAATTTTGCCAAGAACACAAGTTCTAATAGGGGCTAATAACATTTCAGGGAGGAAAATGGATATTAATATTCCTTAATTATTGAAACAATTCAATGAAAAGATGATAGCCAAAGTATACTGTTGACCTCCACAGAACTCAAATTAGCCATCATTTTAAAAATGAAGTTATTTTATCTTGAGATCATTGTAGAACCACATGCAGTTGTAAGAAATAATACAGATCAATCAAGTTTTCTCAGAACAAATGCAGCCTGGGGTGCAGAAGCAGGGGTGTTGCAAAGGCTACTGTTGCTACAAAACAGCAAGTTCCCTCAGAAAACATTCAGTATTACAACCTGACACACCAACATGTAGACAGCTGTTGCTGCTGTAAAAATGTTCCCTGAAGTGCAAAATGGCGGAAGAGCCTACAGCTGCCATAAAGCAAGTCCCCTCAAGATAGCTGCAGTTTCCCCTCCATAAACGACAGTGCTGCTACTGCTGCTGTTAAGCAAGTTCCCTGAGAAATGGCGTAACCACAGTGCAGTTAACGGCAGCCACGTGCCCTCTTACATAAAGCAGGTTGCCAGCTGCCGCACTGCAGGCTATACTGTCGCGCTGCTGTGCCATTGCTATGGGAACGTGCTTTATGGCAGCAGCCATACTGTTTTTGCATCAGTGTACTTTATGGCAGCTGCCGCACTGCAGACTATACTGCCGTGCTGCTGTGCCATTGCTATGGGAACGTGCTTTATGGCAGCAGCCATACTGTTTCCGCATCAGTGTACTTTATGGCAGCTGCTGCACTGCAGACTATACTGCCACGCTGCTGTGCTAGGTCTGCAGCAATGTGCTTTATGGCAGTTGCTGTATTGCTGCTGTTTAATGTAATACAGATGTGCCCTCTTTGAGGGAACGTGCTTTATAGCAGTGGCCATGGTGTGGCTCTAGTGCAGCGCTGCTCAGTGCAATTGCTGCCCCAAAGCACCCTTCCTAGGACCTGGTGCAGCCGTACCCTGGTAAATGGAAGCAGTGCGACCGCTGCTGTAAAGCACCTTTTCTAGGAGTCATTGCAGCCCCACTGGTAACGGGCATAACCCTTGGCAACGACTAGACTGTCCTCTAAGTCTATCATTCCATCAATTCAAGAATGCAGTAGGAATGCAGCCATGCAGTATATAGCCTCGGATTGCTTTTGTTATGCTTTGTTTTATTTTATTCTCTTTTTTTCCAGAGAATACAACCTCAGATGAGTTGTTGACCATATCAATAGTTTGTTTACTTGTTTTTTCCAAGTAGTGTTCTGTGGTGTGGATATACTGCAGCTTATTAATCCTTTCACCTACTGAAGGGCCTCTGAGTCATTTCCAGGTTTGGACTATTACAAACAAATATGCCATTACAATGTGTGTGTGGGTTTTTGTTTGACCAAGAGTTTTTTTTTTGTTTTTTGGGGGATGAATATTCAAGAGTGCCATTGCAGGGTCATAGGGCAATTTCATGCAGTGTTGTTAAGAAACTGTCAAACTCTTTTCCAAAGTGGCTGTGCCATTTTGCATTCCCACCAGCAACTTCTGAACATACAAGTGATTGAATTTCTTTCTATAGTCTCCTGTATTTTGTGCTGCCATGTTTTAAACTTATTCTAGCCATACAGAGATACCTTTTAGGATATTGACGTGAATTTTCCTAATGGCTGATGCTGTGGAACATTGTTGCAAGTGCCTATTTGCCACCAGGCTATTCTCTTTTGTGAAATGTCTATTTTCTCCCAACAACTTGTCAGTCTTCTTATGTTCGCTTTAGTATTTATTTTTTATTCAATTTGCATTTTATTTTATTTATTTATTTATTAAATTTTATTGTTAAATTTATTGGGGTGACATTGATTGGTAACAATAAGATAGTTTCTGGATGTACAAGTCCACATCACATCATTCATGCACCGTATTATGTGCCCACCACCCAGAATCAGCTCTCTTTCCGTCATCATATATTCGGTTTCCACTCCCACTTCCTCCCCTCACTTTATATATAATATTCAGAGTTTTTCATTGCACTCTGTAAAAGGAATAGAGGTACACCTATTCCACCTTCCCAGGCATGACAGACTATCACCACTGCTTTTTGTGTATGTCGAAACTCAACAACATTTAACAACTGCATGCTACCATAATGAAAGAATAAAATAATGAGATTCATTTGTGTGTATTAAACAAATATTAATCAGCAGCCTTCTTTGAGCCTGGCATTGCCCTGCTGCAAGTAAGGGGGGGCAGCAATGTACAGAGCAGATGCAAGCTTCCCTTTGCAGCACGCTTGGGCTGGTGGAAGACAGACCCTGGGCAGGGATTTAGGGTACCAATTTGGGGTAGGGTACAGACTGAGTGATTGTAAGAGGAGCACTTGTTTTATCCAAGATGAACCTTTCATAGAATGAAAAGGGAAGGCTTTGCAGAGGAAGTACCTAACGGAGACCTCAACCCTGAGTCCCGCTTACTGGAAAACACCGGATGTTGAGAGAGAAGAAAGATTGGTCCATGCTGAGGGGTAGGGCATTTCCAAAGTCCTTACGTGAGAGGGAAATAATGCAATGTCCAATTTACTGGCTTCTGTAATCTTCATATCAAAATTGTAAATGTAAAAACAAAAAAAGAGGGAACACCCAAAGCTTAAATATCTAGAACACTTCATATGAAAAGTGACTCTTCGTAATAAAGCATCTATTAGAAGGCCAAAGTGTGTAGAAATTAAAAAGAGATCTTTCTTTCCCATTAACATTTAAATTGTCTTGTGATCTAAAATAGAGAAATAACTTTATTACAAAACAAAATTTATTTCAGACTTCTGGCTTTCAAATCTGTGGGAAAATGTGTTTTCAATGTTGCCCAGTTTGTGGTACGTTGCTACGGCAGCTCTAAAAAACAACTGCGGACACTCAGGGACAACGTTGAGCTCTCGGGTCAGGACACACTTTTGCTGAGCACATTTGGGCCTTTCTCCACCGAGATAAACCTAATGCTCCTGAAATCACCCCAAGGATGGAACCAATCTCCTGATGGTTCAGCTAATGCGTGTTTTTCTAAGTGCAAGGTCATGGTTATTATTAGTTAAACATTTACACAGCAATCACATTTTCCAAGTGGACTAGTTATGCCCATCACATCAAAATTAATAGGTTTGTAAATATTAACTTAGAATCTGGAATAAGTAAGTGTACTCCCAACAATAGCCTTTCTGATATGGATGAGGACATACACTATTACTATTCAGCGAGAGCTCAAAGGATTTGGCCAGTGGTCATTTCACGTTTGCTTCCTTGAATGTGCCCCATATTTCATGATGTCTTCCTGGGAATTTGCCTTCCTTCTTCTATAATGAAGTACACTGGCTTGTTTTCTAGCAATATCCTTAAGTAGGTCATTAAGCAAAGCATTCATAGGAAGCAGAGGTCAATTCTGGGCCTTTCCTCTTCCAGTAAAATTAGAAAGTGGAACAATTCTGAAATTTATCTACTGCGCTGTGACATTTTCTCTTAAGGTATTCAGTTCACTTTTCAAAATTACAGTTACCAATGCAAACATAATATATTATGCCCAGAGTATGCTTGACATTTTTGAATTTATACATTGGTTACTTAATTTTATTCCTCCCCACCCCCCAAGGCTCTTTATTTCTTTCACTTTTTTAAAAATTATTTTCAGATGTACAACACAGTGAGTAAGCATTTATATAATTTATGAGGTGCTCCCTCCAATAAGTATAACGAACAATCCAAACAGAAATAGACTCATTGCTATAGAGAACAAACTGATGGTTGCTAGATGGGAGGGCGTGGGGTGAGAAAGGTGGTGGGATTAGCGAATACAAATTGGTAGCACAGCGTAGTCACGGGGTTCTAAAATACAGTATGAGCGATATAGTCAATAATTTTGTAAAAAACTATGCATGGTGTTAATTTTATTTTATGTTTCTAAAGCATTTTTCTCCCTTTGTGATAACTAGTGAGTTAGGCTAAAATTTCTGGGACTCAAACATATATTAAAGATTTATTTTTATTGTTTTTGATAGAGAGAGAGAGAGAGAGAGAGAGATACAGAGACAAAGATAGAAAGAATGAGGAGGGCCCAGAACAGTCTCCATAGTTGCACATCATTGGCTTTTCCACATAGTTTCATTCCACAGGTGGGCGCAGGGCTGCACAGGGCAGGAACTGGGCCGGGGTCTCACCCCAGTGAGAACTGAACTGGGGGCACTCCCCAGCTCAGCATATGGGTCCACTTGGGCCGGGGCTGGGATTCGATCCTTGGTCCCCAGGGCTGCAAAGTGAGCGCTCAACCCACTGAGCCATTGCAGCTTCCCCTCTCAAACATATTTTAAACACCTGTGAAAGTATTATGCAAGTATGAATTTTGTGACCTGAGATATTAAGTTATTGTTGAAATTCTTATCACAGACATATTTTTTAAGTTTTTGTTGTTTTATAATGATTGAGCACACAAATCTCTACTCAACAGCTCTGTCTAAACAGCCAAGGTGACCATAAAAAAATCTGTGTACTGACTAAGCCCCATTGATGAGACTACCAAACTTTTTCACCCCCCATTTCTCCATCTTGCTTTGGAGAGGAATGCTATGGAGAGGGTTTTGGAAATAATGTAATTTTTTAAAAAGATTTATTTTATTGTTTTTTGACAGAGACAGAGAGAAGGGGAAGGGCCCAGAGCAGTCTCCATAATTGTACATCATTGGTTCTTGACATGGTTTTATTCCACACAGGTGGATGTGGGCAGCACAGAGTGGGAACTGGGCTGGGGGACTCCCACATGGGGAGCTCACCCCAGTTCAGCATACAGGCCGCATGGGCTGGTGCTGGGATTTGATCCTCGGTCCCCGGGGCTGCAAAGTGAGCGCTCAACCTGCTGAGCCATTCCGACTTCCCCAATTTTTTTTCAACTATTTTTTTAGCAAATTTGTATTCAATTAGTAAAGAACTGTGCTAAATTAATAGTTACAAAAGGAATTGCCTTTGGGTAGCCATGGAAATAGTGTGGGACCAATTTATAGCTAACCCTAGAATTTGTTTCTCTAAGTTTGTCTCTGTTGTTCAAAGAAGTTGAACTCATAGTACTAAATAGTGCTTTGCGTGATAGTAGGCTTAATAATAACTTCTGCCAGATAAATGGCAAAGAGCAGGGCTCCTGTAGGTGATAAACCTGGGTGCATACCGGGGCAAAGTGTGGCAACGAAGACAGCGAAGGCGACACTGAAGATCAACACAGGAGGAACCGTGGTACTCTGGGAGATGGACTAGACACCCGTTACACTTATGAAGCTCGTGGGGTAAGAATGAACAGGGGACCATGGCCTTTAGAGAAGGTGAGGCCAGTCCCGGAGGAATGAAAACAGAGACACACCGAATAAGGGTTTAACTCCTTATTAAAAATTAGATAACAAAAACAGATTATTTAGAAAGGCCATTTCAAAGTTTTTATACTTAATTTCAATGATTCTGGTGAATCTTTATGCCATCTTCATAAGAGTATTAGCAAGGCATCTATCATCTATCTATCTATCTATCTAATCATCCTCGATGTATCTATGTTGTAGTCATCTCATAAAAATCAGATGGACCCCTCAACATAGAACATGGTTTGAATGTTTCAATTGGTAATTCCTTGTATATATCAAGAGTGTATAGTTTTGTTACTCACATAATGAGGAATTCTAGAGAAAAGGGTCAGGAGGGGCTCTATGCTGGTCCAACAATGGCCTGAGAGAGCCAGTTGGGGACAGCTGCATGCTTTTGCTTGTGGTCGAAAGATGGGGTCAGATTGAGGCTTTTTGCTTGACAGTTTAGCTCTTTGTATGGTTTCAACTTCCACCAGAACTTTTTCTTGCCTTGGCCAGCCTGAGGTAAGAGGAAAAGAGAGGACTGAAGATGGAAGGTCTGTGAGCCAACATCCATAATGGAGACAGACTTTTTAGTACAACCCCTGGGTGATGTTAAAGGGAATCATCATTGACCATCCATAGGTTTTCAAGATTCTTGTCATGCTTCTTGAGATCACTAACAACCTTCCACAGCTGTTACAGCGCAGTTGAAAGTCCTTGCTCCTGAAAATCTCTATGATTTAAACTCGATGTGCAAAGTTGGTCCATCCAATGTCAGACCCAGTTTCAGGCACAGTCATCAGGAGCCACTACAAGAAGAAGACACATGCCTGTGTTCTTAGAAAAACATTGCGACAGAGAAAGAAACAGAATTAACACAACATAGTGAAACTGCGTAAACTTCCAGTACCCTGAGCTTTGTTTTGTCAAAATAGTTACTGTGCGAAAAAGTCACACAGGAAGATACACAGAATTTTCACCTTTCACAAAATCGTGCCCAGAGAGGAAATGTGCAAACAAAAATATTTCAAGCAAATAACGAGAGCAATATAATCTGCAGAGCAGACTTCGAGTATAAACAAAAGCAGCATAGCCCCACAGCTAACTGAACTTCCAAATAGCAAGAGGGATTTTTTTACAACAAAGTTCTTGATTAGAAGGCAGATGGATCCTTAAAGAAATAAAGTAAAATCCCTAGCTCTTCCTGAAATGTTATTATTTATGATAATATTTAGAGAATAAATGTAAATTTAAACATCCTGTTTTAAATGAGACAGCAAACAACAGCACTGTCCCATTTAAAATGGAACATCTGATCAGTCTAGGCATAATATATAAATGGTAGAAAATATGTATTGGAAAAAATAATACCTACCCTAAGTGCTCATTAGATAAGGTTCATATTTTTACATAGAGACTCACAAAACTAATGTTTTACTTGTATAAAAAGAATAATATTTTGTGTACCCAAATTTATTACTAGCCTCTAAAATATACCTGTGACTATTTTTTCGAGGACATAAGGATCAAGGGTTGGAAAGAATGCTGGGATCGCTCAATGGCTGAGCACTTGTTTCACAATCGTGCCTGGCCCGTGCAAACCCATATGCTGAGCTGGGATGCAACTGGTGGCTCAGCTGGGAGGTTCTCACCTCCCATGTGAGAGGCCTCCAGTTTGGTTCCTGCCTCACACAGCCCCACATCCACCTGTGTGGAATAAATCCACGTGACAACAAATAATGTACAATTATGGAGACGGCTCTGGGTCCTTTCTCTCTCTCTCTCTCTCTCTCTCTCTCTCTCTCTCTCTCTCTCACACACACACACACACACACTTCTCTCAAACAAGAAAATAAATAAAAAAAAATAAAATAAAAAGGGTTGGAAGAATCATAATTTAGCCAGACAGTAATTAGATTTTAAATTTGAGTGTCCCAGTTATATAGAAGTGATCAAATTGGACTTTAAGTATTTTTATTTAATTCTTTAGCCACAAATGACTTTAGTAAATTTCAGCCAAAGTAAAACAATTGTTGATTTCTCACAGACCATCCAACACTGGTTCTATGAAACCGAGGTACTGTTCGTTCAACTCCTGGCTCAAAAGCTATACTTCAGGATATGAGTATGTTCATCAACTGAAACCATGTTTCAGGGTCTGAGCCCAATTCCAAACCATGGTGTAAATTCAAGAAACTCACGAGTGAATAAAAACTACATGTGAACACTAAATCTTCTACTTTTAACTGAAGTTTAAATGGTGGTTTCTCAGTTAATCAAAAATAATTTGGGTAGAGTTCTTCCTGAGTGAATGAGAACAAATTCTAGGGAAGTATTCTCTACTGCCCTTTTACTTCTAATGTCCAATGTTATGGATTGATTTTAAGTGCTGATTGATTTATTAGATGTTTGTGCAAGACACAGAAAATCAATACAAGAAAAATGAATGCAAAATATAAGTAGCCACAAAGGATCTTATATGTGTCTAAAGCTATTATAGAGAGAAGCTTTGATATAATTTTATCTCAACAGCACAATTCAGTTTAGTTCAAAGTTTCTTTAAACTTTGTCCTAATACAATGCTTAATGAAAGAGAAAAAAGTAAAACAGTAATATTGATTTTAACAACAACAACAAAAACTCTTCAAAGAGCACAAACTAATCTGGTCCCTTTGAAAATCTCAACCATTCATATTTTTAAAAATAATCACCTTACTTTTAGATAAATGTAGATTTACATGCACTTGTAAGAAATAGTGTGAAGAAATACAAGATATCCTACACCCAGTTTCCTCCAATGATACCATCTGCAAAACCATGGTAAATACACAATGAGAATATTAACATTAATAGTCAAAATACAGGACACTTCCATTACCATGATGGTCCCCATCTTGTCTTTTTGTAGCCTCACCCCCTCTGCCCTCTAACCCATTATATTGTCCTTAACTATTATCAACAACTAACTTGTTCTTTTTGTCTGTGACCACATTAAATCATAGAGTAGGAAAACTTTAGGAAATGTCACTTTTTAAACAGCATAATTCTCTGACGATCCAGACAGGTTGTTGTGTGTGTGTCCCTGCAGGTAAGGTGCTCTCTGTCTCCTATTGTTTTCAAGAGTTCTTCTTTGTCTTTAGTTTTCATGTATTTCATTATAATGTGTCTTGGCATAAATTCATTTAGATGTGTCCTGTTTACAGGTGAAATGTCTTCTTGAATTAGTAGGTTTGTGTCTCTTTCCTAATGTTGGACGTTTTCAGACCTTTTTATTCAAGTTTTTTATGTTCTTTGTGCTCATCTTCTTCCAGGGCTCTGATGACACAAATATCACATCCTTCGTTATTGTCACTGTCCCCTGAGGCACTCTTCTGCATGTTTCAGTCTTTCTTCTCTGTTGTTCAGATTGGGTATGGTAGATCAGTTCTGAAATTGTAGAACTTAAAGAAATTTCATTTGTGTTGGGATTTTGAAGCTGGCATTTGGAGAGAACATACATCCCCTAAAATACAAGTAAATTCTGAGCGTGTGTATATTGCATTTTTTGTTTGTTTGTTTGTTTGTTTTTCTGGGGCAATGCTCATAAAGCTCACTACTTTCTATGAAAGGTTCCCACCACTTTCATTTCTACATGCAAAGCTTCTGTCAGGGCTGAGGACATCTTCTGGTCTCCATTATCTACTCACAGTTCTAACATCCTTTTGCATGTCTGCCACCATTTCAGGCTAGGTGACTGAAGTGTGTCTTGGCAAACATGAGCAAGAGCCGTACAAGACTGGATAAAGAAGCTGTGGTACATACACACAGTGGGCTACTACGCAGCGACAAGGAAAGATGACATACTGCCATCTGTGACCGTGTGGATGGACCTTGAAACCATCACATTAATCGAAATAAGTCAGAGTGAAAAAATCAAGAAACATAGGACTTCACGTATAGGTAAGGTGACCAGATGTCCCGCTTTTGGTGGGACAGTCCCAATTTTTAACAATTTGTCCTGCGTCCTGCGGCGTTTTAAAAAAGTCCCGATTTTTGGAAAGAATGCACGACAAGCTAGGGAACGGCAGGAGAAAGACCAAAATTTTAATCAAGAAACCCCCCCCCCCCCCCCCGCCCCCCGGTCAATGGTGTCCCGCTTTACCAATGTTCGAATCTGGTCACCTTAGTATAGGTGGAATATAAAACGGAAGGGAACAACAAAACAAAAACTCATGGACACAGTCAATAGTTTGGTGGTTACCATTAAAGGGAGGGGCAAGTAAGGAGCGGGCATCAAATATAGGGCGATGGACAGAGAACTGACTGGGTGGTGAGCACATAATGCAATGCATAGACAATGTCATGTAGAATTGTACACTTGGAACCCATGTAATTTTTACCAACTAATGTCACCCCAATCAATTTAACAATAAAAGCAACTCCAACAATAACAACAAAGCGTCCCCAAGCTTGGGAAGATAGCATGTTGTGATTTTGTCCAAGAAGGTACGGAGGTGAGGTCCAGTGGGTGATAAGCACAGTGTGAAGTCTCCTCGGAGAAAGCCGGGCTCACATCTTCCCGTTCAGTCGCACACTCTGGCACCAGCCTCACTGACGATCGTGCCATTCTCTGAACACATCACTCCCTCTCGTCCCAGCTGCTCCCCAGGTGACGCCATCACCTTCACCTCCCATGTCTTCATTTCCACGAGCCCAGAAAAGGGACGTGTGGGGCCTGGTTCCTACATCAGTGCACCTTCTCGCTTTGCATCATCGACCCCTTCTCTCCTCTCGCTAAGCTTCCTCGGCCTCCTCCCTAGGAGGACGCTCGTGTTCCGTGGAGGGGGCAGCCTGGGTCCAGGATGATCCTACCACCCCACACCTGCCACGTCTGTGCGAGCTGAGACTCACAGCCTCTCGGGGCTGAGGTGTAGCCCTCCTGCGGGTCATTAGTCAGTCTACCACCACCATTAAAGAAATTGAATCAATAACAGAAAGGTTTCTGCTCTCTCTTGCTCCACTAACTCTCACCACAAAAAGATATTAGGCCCAGGTGGCTTTGCAGTCAAAAATGTTTACTTCATCCAAGAAAATCAATAATCCCTATGTCATTTTTTAATATTCAAACTCTAAGAAAATCTTGAAAAATGAAAGCTACCCAACTATTCTGAGGTTCCTATAACTTGATCTAAAATCACACAGCACAATATAAGAAAGATTATCATTAACTGACCATGCTTGCGCATATAGATGGAAAACATCAATTAAAATGCAAGCAGCCTCAGCTCTAAGAAATATAAATACAGTGAAGCATCAGAAAAGATTTCCATGTAATATATTAAATTAGCATTTTAAAGAAAATGTGCTCTTGGTCATCTTAAAGATGCATTAAACATTTAATAAAATTCATTGCCCATTTATGATATGAGCCACTAGCAAATTATAAATAAAATGTAAACTCACAAATATTTATCTCACCATCTACAATAAAAAAATATAAGACAAAGTAGATAAATAAAAAATAAACTAACAATAAACACAAATAGCCAATAGACGACAACAATAAACTCAACCTTACAAGTAATCAAGGATGTGCAAATAAAAATGATGAGATACGGATATGTTCCCTAGATGAGCAAAAATTTTAAAATATTATGCCTAAGAATAGCACTCATGACCGAGAACAGTGCACATACTGAAAAGTACGTACACTCTAAGGGAACAGACATTAATCTACACTGTGAAGGACAGTGGATCCGTTCGGCAGGGATTACCACGAAGGCCGCTCCTTCCGGCTCTAGTTGGTTCTGTGATGAGCGCAGGCGGGTCTCCTGCCATGCCCTTGTCCCCTGAACACCTGTCTGCATCTTCCACCATATGTCCCTGTGCACAGAAGGTGGTCCTCAGCCTACCGCTCAGCCGTCCACCCTTCCTCATTGCCACTAGTCCTCAGAAGGGATGAATCCCTGGGGCCTCCAGCCCATGGACACACCTCTCTCCACGCCATGTCACTTCTTGGCCTTCCCTCACCTGCGTCCTCAGACAGGGACAGCAGGCTTTGTGTGCGTGCGCTTCAGTTGTTGCTTCTTACGGGGGTCGGTGGGATCCTGGAATGTGAGATCAGTAGCAGTGGAGCAGGAGAGTCCCAGGCTCCCACAGACAGAGACTGGTCTGGGTCTCAGTTGCTTCAGGGTGCTGGGTGGCCTACAGGCAACAATGTACATGCTTCACGTACGTCGCCAATGTTCGGAGGCTGAGAAGCCCCAGATCCAGGCCCCAGTGGATTCACTGTCGGTGGCGGATTCTCTTCCTGGTTCTCAGACACTGTCCTCTCCCTGTGTCCTCACGTGGGGGGAGGGGAGGGGGGCTTTCTGGGGCTTTTTCATAAGGGCACCACTTCCATCATGGGGCCTCTAGCCTCACAACCTAATCACCCCCCCCCAGGCCACCACATTGGGGGTTAGGCTTCCACGCATGACCTTTGGGGGGGCAGGGGGGGACATGCATTCAGTCTACTGCCATCCAACTTCCCAACGCGGCCCTGCCAGCTCGGGAGCAAAGCTGCAGACGCGCGCCACTTACAGAAACACGTGTGCAGGGAGAGACGGGGAGGGACGTCTGTTGTAGCGCCCGTGGTGTGTCACATGGGTAAAAAATACGTGGCAACAACGTTGATCTTTCAGTGGAGAGTGGATGGAGGCGTGGTGGCACGTGCATACGGTGGAGACCTGCGCAATTCAAATTCACTTCCACAGGGATAAACTACAAACCCCCTGATGGGCAAACTGCAGAGAACACACACACACACGACGTAAGGACACTGAGAGCATGAACACGTGAACACGTACATGTGCCATGTACTCATATGAAACAGGCACCAGCACTATAAGTGCGAATGTAGGAGAGCCCTGTGAGTGCACGCGGAGGGAGGTCGGCTTGGGAGCAGGAGGTGGCACACGGGGTCCTCCCGACCCCTTCTTAGTGTCTGACACACAAGGTTAGGCGCAGCCGCGTGAAGAGGACGTGGCTTCTCACGGTCTGCCCGGCACGTCCCGGTCTCTTAGAACCATGTTGCCGAAAAACCACCAGACGTGCTGCCCTGGCCAGCGCTTGCAGGGCAGGAGCTCCAGCGCCTTCTCTGCCCTTTCCTAAAGTTCTTTCTGTCTCTTCTCTGTCTTCTGTCTACTCTTCCACCTTCTGCTTTTGGTCTTTTTTTTTTTTTATTATTCTTTTTCATAGTTCAGGCAATTCTTGGTTAACCACTACAATGGAAAGAAGCAAAGGAAAGACAGACAATGAAGGTTTGGGGGAGAGAGAGGAGAGAGAGGGAGCCGGAAGGATGGAAAGAAGGATGGAGAGTAGAAGGAGGGCTTCCTGTCTTGCTTCAGATTCTTGCTTCAGAATAAAGAGGACAGTGTCTCCTTCTGTTCTGGGAAAACGCCCAAGAGCAACAGGGTCACAGGAAGCACAGATGCAAAGTCCGTATTTGATGAACAGAGGAGACATCTGCAACCCTGAACCACAGGGCACAGGGAAGGGACGCCAAGTGCACAGCAAGCAGAGACTGCAGAAGGGGCTGGGCGGGCCGGCGACAGCCAGGCCCCGCGAGCTGGCACGCCGCCACGCAACGTGGGCTGTGGCTCTGCAGGCCGAAACCCACGCTGCTTGCTGTGCGAGGAGGGCGAGCGCACACGGGTGGGAGGAGGAGACGAGGAGGCCGCCTGGTGTGGATCTGGGAGCAGGGGAGATACGGACACGCGTGGGGAGAGCACACAGCTTAGTTGTCTGCAGGTGGCCGCCACGTGGACGAGAGGGTGAGCAGAGTGGGTATGTGTGGCAGGAAGCTCCCCACAGCGATGCGGACTTCGGGGAGCAGAAAGGGCACAACAACTCACTCCCACACGTGTGTGTCTGTGCCAGGAGTCAACTCACTGCAGGTCCTGGTCCTCACTATGCCCAGAATGACTGTCCAGCATGCTGCTAGTGCAAGAAAACAAGCCGAACTCAAATGTGAGTTACCATGACAGAGGAACAGTCATCCTTCGGGACACTGCACAGGCGTGAGGCAAAGCAGGCGTGGGCAGGCCAGCGCGTGGCAGGCAAACAACATCCACCGCAGGAGGCCACCCCCGGGCAAAGGACACTTAGATCCTGTGTGTTGATTTCCTGCATGTATGTGGCTCTTAACCAGTGGTGTGCTGGGGCCGGCCTGGTCACATGCAAGGGCAGCCGTGCACACTTCCTTGCAACTCCAAGTTCAGTGACATGGCAGTGGAGGTCCTGGGGGTGGTTAACTGCAAGGAAACCAGCAAGTGTCGCAAATCAGGCTTTGCTTTTTGTCTTTTCTTTGGAGGGCTGATCACTAAGCATGTATTAGCAGACCAGTGGTGCTTATAGGATACTTGGTATTGATTTGGTTCTCTCTCTCTCCTCATAACAGAAGAGTTAATTAACTTACTTAAGGTGACACAACCTTGTACGTGGCAAAGCCAGAACTTCAATACAGGAGGTTATTCTCTACACTCTATAGTCTTAATCACTGCAATGGGGCCAAAAAGCCATAAACTAAGAGCAACAGGCAAACCAATGGCCATACTATAGAACACAACCACAAGATACTGTGACTCAGGAAAAACATGGCACAGCAGGATGTAAAACAAAAACGAGAGCAGCACAAAACAGAAACAACCATCCAAACAAACAAACAAACAAACAAACAACCATCCAACCAACCAACCAACCAACCAACCATCCAATCAAATAACCAAACAACCAAACCAACCAACCAACCAACCAACCAACCAACCAACCAACCAACCAATCAACCAACCAACCAAAACAAACCTATTAAATAATTGAAAGTCGAATGGACAATATCTTAGCAGAGAGCAACCCCACCAGTGTTGGAAATAAAATAAGGACCAGAGAGAGAATCAAAAGCAAGCAAACTACTAGAAATTATTGTTTTTAAAGATTAGAGAGAAAGAGATAAGTGAAATAGAAAAACTAATGGGTGATAGTTGCTATTTCTTCCAAAAACAGTAACAAACAATGAGAACCAAATTATATACTTGCACAGGTATCATTCCTGAGAAGTTGCCAGAAATAAAATTGACTTGGAAAGGCTTACTATACCCCATTACAGAAATGACACCTGTGCACACGATAGCACATTTGTCAAACTTCCAGTACAGGGTCCTTATTATAGTCAAACCAAATGATCATGTCACCATCACTGTGGAGAAGCCACTGGCCTGGTGCTCCTCTGTGGCCCTATCCAGTGTGAAAAGGGAGAGGAACGAATTGATGGGATTAAAAACATGAAACACTAAAGTTTCATATTTAGCTAAAAATGCTATGTGTATTTTTCTACAGGTGAAATGAAAACCCTGCATAAGTAAGAACGCCACTGATGCCCCGTGGCAAACCCTGTGGGCTGTGCATGAGTACAGTGTCTTTCTTGGCCACACTGTCTTAGCGCGGGAGTCCTGGATCCCAGCTGGGCATCTCTGCTGCAGGAAAGACTCCATTTCCCAGACACCTTTGCAGCTGGAAGATCAGCCCCGCTGCCAGGATGCACCATCACAGCCCTAGACAGGCTGTCAGTTCATTTATTTTATAGGAGAAAGACACATTTATATCATTTTCACTGTATTTTTTAAAAGATATTATCTTTTCTACCAACAAATCTAATTTTGTCATATATGTAAACAGACAAAAAGAAAACAAAAAAACACCATGCAGAAAAAGTGAACAGAAAAATCTTCAGACAGATATCTCTAGGAATATGACGTCAAATATTCCAAACAAAACACTGCCTAACAGGAGCTATCATCTTAGAATAATAGGCACCATAAGTTGGTGATGTCTCTCAAGACAAAAAAGCAAAGGGGTCTTATATTAGGTAACCTGTTCCTTGTACCTACGGTTAAACTAGAAACAAGTAAATAACAAAATCTTGCAAATTGGAAAGAAAAACAAAAATTCCTCATAGAGTCAATGTTTTGTTTTCATGGAACATCTTCCTCATTTATAGATAATTTATTATAGCTAATAAGAGATTTAATCTAGACTATTCAAAATAAGATAAACATGCAGAAATTAAGAGCATTTCTATTAGTCACCTTTGCACACATAGAAAGCCTAATTATAGGCAAGACTAACAATACCAACAAAATTTAATCTACCTGAAAATAAATCTAGAAAGTGGTGATGCAGGAAATTAAAGAAGAAAATAATGCTTGCTTGAAAATGTGATGGAGACCTAAATGAAGGAACAGAAAAATATAATTCATAAATGTCAGTTACCAGTGAATTACATATTTCTCATAATTGCAACTAAAATTTCAAAACATTTTCATCATTAAAAATTTTAGCTGATTTTTAATGAATAAAACACTGCAAATAGCCAACTCATTTTAAATAATAACATGCGGGAACGTGCCTCACCTTTTATCAAGACTTATTACAAAGCTGGTGGTATTGCTACAAACTAAAAATAAAATAGAACAGAAAACCTAGACAGAGGTTCACACATTATAGGGAATTATTGATGACAGGACTAGCATATAGCTCCACAG
This sequence comes from Craseonycteris thonglongyai, assembly GCA_004027555.1. NCBI lineage: Eukaryota > Metazoa > Chordata > Mammalia > Chiroptera > Craseonycteridae > Craseonycteris > Craseonycteris thonglongyai. The sequence goes on along the minus strand of PVKE010000634.1, from coordinate 41,386 downwards.
GGAAAGAAAATTTTAATAAATGGACTGCCATAAGTAGGTTTTTAATTAAAAGGGGAAAAGAATGTTTCGACATATATAAAAAACAATTAATTCCAAAAGATTAAGTAATTTTATAGAAGGGAAAAGCAATTTTTAAAGCATGTCAAAGAAAATATCAGAAAATACCTTAACAATCTAGTAGAGAAGAGGTTTCCTTAAATAAATTGGAAAGAATATATGAGAAGGAAAATGACCCGTAGTTTTGGCATCATTGCATAATGTTTAAAATTTTGTTCAATAAAAGTCACAATAACAATAGCAAAACTACAATCAAGGCTGGGAGACAATTTTGAAGATATACAACCAACACAGGCACAGTATTCAAAATGCAGAAAGAACTGTCACTCTCGAAGAACAAGGTAAATGGCAAAATGGAAATATGGATAACAGATGTAAGCTCCAGATGGAGGAGGGCTGATAAATAAGTAAATACTGCCCAGTCAATGTAGTGAACAAGGAACACACATTAAAACCTACCCCTCAGACAGGCACGCTTACAGATTTTGAAGGTGTTCCTGTTGGCCAAGATGGGGACCAATGGGAACCCTGTGGATCTTGGTGAAAGTGCAATCGGTCCCACTACTTGGGGGAGCAGTAGCTTAACCCCCTGGAACTAAAAATGCACACACTGTGTGCCCAACGGGTCCTCATCTACATGTACCCACTCTGTCACGTGTGTGCCCAAGGAGATATGGGCACACATGTTCATAGCAGAAAGTTTTGTAGGAAAATTCGAGTCAACCTCAATCACCTGCATAAGAGAACCAATCGATACATCCTGGGCGTGCTTCACCTTCTCATTCAGTGGGAATTTCAACAAACTAGGGCAGTAAAACCGACGTACAAAGGACACTCTGACCAGATATTTAGGACACTACTTAGAAAAACGAAAAACCAAATATATTGTTATCAGATAAGGGTTACCTAGGAAGGCTATAAAGATGAAGAGAAACACGTAGGAGTGGTTGGAGCTCCATTTGGGATCGGTCAGCTCTGAATACGGAGGACAGTGATGTGGTTTGAAAGGGTTCCGTGGGGATGCCAATACTGGGCGTGGTTTAGTTCTAAGTGGACACCTGTTCGGTGGACACACGTGTTCTTTGAGTGCTAAGAGCCTCTCTGCGTCGTCTCACCCCCACGTCGCCTTAAGCATTCGTAACGATGTGGTAAGGTTCTCCAGGACTGCCCGCTTTGGCTGGGTGTCCTGATTTCACCCTGTTCTTAGAAATCCCCCTACCCCGTGTGGCCTTTCCGTGTTTCATAACAATCAATGCATCCGTTCATTTCAGCCATGGGACTGCGACTGGGGTCGATAGTAGAGATATTGTTTCTATTTTTAGGTGTTTATAAGCCAGTTACCATCTAACCAATTCCTACATATTAATCTCCAGAGTGAAGCTTTGCTCAAAGTCATGAGAGTGTCTGGTGTGAAAAATGCTGTGTGAATTTTTATGTAACAGTCACATAGCTTGGATGAGATGCCTGTCAAAGTTCTAGATGCCTTCTGGATGGATTGCCTGTGGATGCTACAGCAAATCATCACACGCTGCGGGGCTGAAGACAGCAGAACTGTATTCTCTCAGCTCAAGAGGCCACAAGTCCAAAATCAAGGTGTTGGCAGGGGCGGTTCTCTCTGAAGTCTGAGGGCACGTATTCCAGGTCTGTCTCCCAGCTTCCAGGTGGCCGGCAATCCTTGTGTCTCTTGGCTTGTAGACACATGGCTCCAGTCTGTCTCCATCTTCACGTTCCCTTCTCCTTGGTGTCCCTCTTAATGTCCTTTCTCTTTCCAAAAGGTTCCTGGTCATCGGAGTTAGGGACCACCTTAAACCCAAGACATTGCCATCTTGATTTCCTTAAGCTATTCCATCTGCGAAGACCCTATTTGTAAATAAGGTCCCACTATGAGATCCTTGGTAGACACAAATGTTGGGAGACTCTACCCAGCCCACCACACCGCCCAAATACTTGATCATTCAATTCTTCAATAGGCCCATCAGCGAAATGCACGTCACTGTTCCCTCTTTATAGATGCGTAAACCAAGGCACAGCGGGGCTAAGACACTTATCTAATGTCCCCCGGCTAGATAGGGCTGGGACTTGAACAGGGACGGTCCAGCACTGTGCCCAAGGCTCTGAGCACTTTCCCACACTCAGGAAGGGGGCAGCCATCCTGAGCCCTTTTTCCGAACTGCTTCACAGTCTCAATGGGGCAGGCCCACCGAAGTGGACGCAGAGGTACCCCTGCCAGTCCCCTCTCAGATGCATCCCCTACACATGTCACGTTGGCAAACCTAGGAGCACAGCCCGGCCCGAGGTTTTCCGAATGAAAGGCCGGGCTTCCGCGTGACCTGGGCAGTTACACCGGTGAGCAGCTGGAGAGACTGCAGGGGCATCGGGACGGCCTGGGAGCCTGGGGTCCATGAAGGGGATGATCCTTTAATAGTTTGGGATACATCTGTTGCGTAGATACCAAGCAGTATGCCAAATATATTCACCAGTTTTTCAGGGGAAACATGCAAAAGAGAGCAGCCGTCCTCTTTTGGAAATGGGGTGCTCTTGATGATTTGTTTGACCTTGACCCACACCCTCCCGAGGTGCATCCCCAGGCCTGAGAAGCAGTGGAGGGAGGGCTGGCCTGCAGGCCGGGCTCAGCCTCCATGGACGCCCCCCCTGGGCCTCACGGCAGACCAGCCGCCCTGACTGTAGGGTTCCTGCATCTGCTGACGGACAGCCTGGCCCAGGTGACCCCCTGGCGTCACATCCCCAGCAGAGCTCCGCCCTGATTCTCCATCTAGAATGGGGTGTGTGCCGATGTGAGCTCGTCCCATGGGGGAGGCTCCCCGGCTCCCCATCTGCAGGCCCAGGGAGCCCCTGCACCCCACATGCTCTCGTGAGACCCTCCGAAGGGGGACCCCATGGTGAGCATGGCTCATCCCCTCCCTGGGCGTTGGGTTTGCAGCTGCAGCTCAAATCACATCCCAGCCGGGAGGTGCCCTCATCTGCTGCCACGCTTTTATTCTTAATTAAAACGAGACCCAGCGCTAAAATAGGATGGGGAGTGGATGAGCTCCCCAGCGAGACTGGGGGTGCGGGGGCTTCCTGAGAGCTGGGGTCAGGCCCCCCGCCCGCACAGAGCAGCCAGGCGCTCGAGCTATATCAGGTGCCAAGGGTCCCTCCCCAAAGCCCAGGGGCTGGGACGTGCAGATGTCACCGCAAGCACGCCAGGGCGCTCCCAGGTTCGCCCTCTGAACCTTCCGAGCAGAAGTGCGCGCTGTATTCTCATTAGCAGCTTTCTGTGGGGAGGACGGAGGCGGGGCCGGGCTTCAGCAGGCTCTATTACAGAAAATTAGAATAACCGGTGTCGTACGATATTTAATGCGGGCTGGCCAAACCTGCAATTAAAGAAAGTCATTTTAAACTGTGGTGGAGTATTAATATTAAAAGTGTTTCCAGGACAGGAATCTAATTAACACAGGTTAGAGAAAAGCCTTCAAGATTCTAATTTTATGATCTTCTTAAATAAAAATTAACCTGATTAGAGTTCCCCCTTGAAGCTTATGTTTATTAAAAAGTTCCAAGCAATTTAACTACAATGGGTTTCGATACGACAGCTTCCTGTCTGCACAGGATTCCTATTTTTAAATTTTATGAGGTTCTTCTGGCAGTTTTGTAGCAGTTAAGATGAAAATCCGGATGCATCGCACCCTTTAAAAGGAGGAGAAGAAGGAGGAGGAGGAGGAGAAGGAAGAAGAAAGGAAAATAATCAATTTGGTATCAAATTTATTCCAAAGCAGAGAAGTGCGTTTTTTTTTTTCAGATGGTTGGAAAAAAGACATGCCGAGAGGTCAAAGGTCACGTGAAGAGGAGACAGTATTGTGTAGAAACTGTCACGCATCACCACCTATTTTGACATGCACGGGGCCGTGTGTTGTCTGTCGAACATGCAAATGAAGTGCCTGCTGTCATAGGCAGCCGATATCTGCAAGTGGAAAATGAGACCACCTGTAACCAGTGAATGGCGTGATGGACAAGCATTCAGGGCTCCGCATCTCCAAGGCCATTCTCTCCACCTCCGAATTGCATATGACATGTAAAAATCTTTTCTTAATATTCACAACCGGGAAGTGCGGGGAATTATGGAGGCTTCAACTGCTGCATGTAATGGCTTCTCCAAGCAGACAGCTGTGACTGGGAGCCGGCTTGATAATTAGGTGTCCAGGAAGATTTTATGCTGCGAATCAGTTAAAAGGGAGAAGAGAAAAAGAAAATAATGGCAAGCAAAACTCGCTGGGATGGAAATTGTGTTAACCCTTGGGTGTCCGTCCCTGCCGGCAAGCTTTTTGAGGAACCAGGATTCCATTTCTAGGTATAGTGGGGTCACCCTCTCTGGGTGCGGCCATAGTCTGTACACACGCCTATATGCAGGACGTAATGGCCAGTGATTTCGGGTGACTGTCCGGGGAAGGATCACTCAGAAGTAACAGCAACTCCATGTCCCAAAGTCGTGTAACCAGGCACGCGGAACATTCCTGTGCACGCAGAAATTCTGAGAGGTGCCCTTTATTGAAATAATAGACAAGAGCAGGGGATGATGGCTGTCTTCGTGCAAATCCAAGTACTTCCTGACCAGCTTCCATCTTCCCAAGCATCACTGCACCAGAGTTCCATCCTCACCCGTGTGTACGGGGCCCCCAAAGTGGCATCTATGCACACAGCCAGGAAATAGTCTGCGTGAGAACTGTGCTGCACGCACTTAGATGGGAAACAAAATGTGGAAACCTGCGTGAGACCGACTGATGCAAAGTGGGACCGTTGTTTATGTAAAATCACCATCCTTTTTCCTCCTCAACCACCCAATCCCTGCTTTCAAGCGGAGGTTAACTGGTGAAATCCAGCCTGGCATCTCCACAGACAAGCTTCCCCCCTCCGTACCCCCGCCCTGGGCCCTTGTGAGCAGGGGTGCTGACAAATTGCACCAACTCCAGATGGGGGTGGGGTTCTGGGTCTAGTCCTGGGACTTGCTCAGTGCTGACCTGCGCTCCCAGCTCGTTTCCTCCTGGTCTCTCCAGCAGAAAGTCCGTAGAAGCCTTTGCTTCCATGGCGTGTGCATACAACATGACGATTAGAAAAGTCCTTCTTGCGTGGCCCCCACGGGAGTGGTAGGCAGTTTCATCTAGGGTGTGGACAGATGTGGTCCAGGTTAGGGTTGGGGTAAGACGGTTCCACCTGTCTTCCGTCTGAAGACCACAACATCTAAGAAGAATGGCATTCTGAGAATGCCACACCATCATCCCCTACCCCTCAGCTCTGTCAACGACCTGGTTTGTTTGGGATGGAGCTATTATTTGCATAGCTTCTGATTTTAATGTTGCTAGTGCGGAAAAGTCAAGGTGCTAAGGGAAAACCTCACGTCCCTTTACAAGTATTTACTGAGGGCTCACTACGTGCCCGGTTACAGGCATGAGGGACTCTTCAGTGAGCGAGAGTAGAAGTTGCCACCCTACTGGCCCTCAGATTGTGGGGAAAGGGATCACTAAGTGGCAAAGATGACAAATGAGAATGTACATTCATAGAGAGTCACGGGCCAGGGAACAGCGAGCCCAGCAGGGCAAGGTCGCAGGGAGCAGGGTATTCCCGGGAGGGCAGACAAACAACGAAACCACGATACGAGTTCACTGCGGTAGCAGTTATTTGCTCAATTGGAGAACATTTTAAATTTAAATTTTAAAATTAAAAACCATGCAACGAAAGATGGGAAATGTCACCGGAGCCAGGCCACACCAGTGATCATTAAACATAGCCATTGTTAAAAATAGGTCATGTAGACTCACAACGAAATAGATTGTGTTACGGACCTCAGTAGTAAGAACGCCCAACACGTCTCAGTCATGTTAGTACGTTTTGCTATCATTTGTGGTCTTGAGGTCATTGGGGTTGATTGCATCCGTAGGACAGAAATGCTCTACAATGGAGGCTGCTGTGTGTCTTATGCACATGCTGTTCCATGATGTCACGTTGGCAGATTGGACTTAACCATGGTGGCAGTACGTACACCATGGAAATTGGCAGTTGTCACCTGCCAGGGCCTCCTCTCTGCCACCGAGCGCTGGCTGGTGGCTAAACACTCAACCACCCACCCCCTCTGGGGAACGTGGCCTTCGTTATCACAGGACGAGGTGTGCTGTGATTGGGGCCCCACCTCTGTGCGGACATTCAGCGCATCAGTGAGGAAGACGGGGGGCCCAGGAGGGAAAGGTGGCCGCTCGTCCATTGCTAGGTCTCAGGGATGTCTGCTGCGTGGTACCAGGGCCTGCTTTACAGGAAACCTTCTCCTGGCCTCTGATGACCGTAAGGCCCGGGGTCAAGCCCCCCTCCCCCACACCCCCATCAAAAGAGTCTCAGCTCCAGATTTACCAGGTGCACCCTGGCAAAGCACTTGCATAGGTGATTGTGACCTGGAATGACTTCTAACTGGGAGAGTTTTGAGAAGCTTTGCTCTCATGCTGCTGACAGAGCAACCAAGTTCCATCCCCAGCAGAGGGGTTGCACGCCCGGTGTTTAGGTTGACGCTCGAGTCCACAGGGGCTGATCGGGTGTCCTTGGGGGCTGAGTGTAACTTATTTAAGTGCATCTGAGCTCCTTCCAGCAATAGGAGGCAACAGGGACACCCGGGGTCCCTGAGAGGCACATCTCCACGTTGGGCGGGGCTCTCACAGGCCACGGTGGGACGACCCGGGCAGCGCGCTGCTCTCTGGACGCCTAGAAGCGAGACAGAGAAGGGGGTCAGTCAAAAAAGCCTGCAACGCTTTTAAATGTGAGGTTTCTGTTTCAGACTGTACCATTTGCCATCCCTCCATATCTACTCCCCAGCACGATTTTCTAGGAGCAAGTTTAACCAGTATTTGTACTCAGTTTTGGGGTGGGAGGCAGAAATAGTGACTCTTTACAGAAATAAATAGAGATACTTCTGCAAATAACAATATAAGATTCACTCACTCATTCGCTGACTCATTCATTCATTCAAAGTTCCGTGATGATAGAAAAGATACTGAGGTAAAGATGTAGAGCATCATACATCCCAGTTATTTCTTGCCAACATTGTTTGCTTTAGTGTCTTATTTTTCATCTGTTTCAATGACAGGAAACAAACTGTATTTTGCAGTAAGTTCAGTGGAGAGCATCTTTAGTTGTCCCACTGGTGGCAACCTGTGCCCAAGTCAACAGAGAAACAGCCGCTCCTCCAACGCAGAAGGAGCGGGTGTGGGGCGGCCAGGGGCCTGGAACTCGGTGCCCTTCTGGGGAGCCGGGTGCGTGGGCAGGGCCGCAGGGCGGTTGTGTGCTTCTCCTGAGGGCTGAGGCCTGTGCCACCTGCAGGGGGCACAGTGGCTGTCGGGCCTGGGTGTTGCACAGGCTTTATCGGGCACTTATTTTCAGGCTGAAGGGAAATTTTAAGGGTTCCCAGGCTAGGGAGCTAGATGGGGAGCTTGGATCTTGGGAAGCGCATGTGGCAGAGACAAGGTGGAGGCTGGAGAGGGGAGCTGGGGGCCATCCAGGAGGGAAGGCTGTGTGAAAAATGTTCCAGAACGTTCCAGGCTTTGAGAGTCTCAGAGGTGAGGTTGAGAGCCCTGAGGGACACGGTGCATGGTGGCGGTCCCTGCTCACTCCTCGGTCACCAAATCCACATGAGATTTCCTTGTGAGCAATGCAGAGGTTTTATATTTTCTTACCTTAAAAAAATTTAAAACCCTTCCCTACCAAATATTTAATATTCAAAAGCGTCCTAGGAGAAGGAGACCACTGTCTCCACTTCACAGATGAATGAACCAAGCTGGCTGTTGCTTTCAGCTTCTTTCACGTTTTGTTCCTCTTGCAGTTTTGAGAAATGAAATGGTGGCAATGACAGTGGCTGCCTTTCTTTCTTTTTTCCAGGAGAAACATGTTACTTTCCTTGAGTCTAAAGCTTCCAATGTGTCTGTGTTAAGACAAACATTTACGGTATCAGTCCAAAGCGACTTTCGTGCCGCTGGAGGTGGCTGTGCCAATTGGCACTTTACAACGGGAGTGATTTAGGTCACGTCTTTGACGGTGTTCTTGCTCTATTATGTCGCCTAACCAGGGCCCGAACACTGACATAGAAATACAAACACACCCACGCATATTTAGATTATCCATTTCTTTAGGCTCCTTGTGCTGAACACCTAATGCCAGTTATGCCTCCTGTTCATATGGTGCCAAACATTGGGTGTGAGCTGGAGAAAGAGACACAGGTGAGCTGCCTCAGGCATCTTACACGCGCGGGGCAGACAGGTCAAGGGAGGAAGAGGCATCTGAAGGAAATCTGCGGGGTGCTGGGGGGTGTGACATGAGAAGTCCATTCGAGATTAACCTGGGTGTCTCAGGGACACACTTAGGAGTGGACCCCCAGGGCCTCAGCAGACGACGCCCGCCTTCCCACGCGGGACCCGACTAGCGCCCTGTAGACCGCTGGCCTTCTGATCCGGTGCTGACCAACACACAGCCTCGCGTTCAGTTGTCTTCCTGAGGAACTGCAGACTCACGATGAACGCTCGCGACACTTTCCACGGAACCGGTCAGCCTGGTTCCCTGTCATTTGGCCTGGAATCTGCTGAATGTGTCACATGCTAGGACAACCTTTCAATCACTCTGGGGAAATCTCTTGTTCGATGACTCTCGCCCCCTTCCAGCTCCACTGACCAAGCAGCTGTGATTTCCGTTTCTGGATTCTTCTCCATTTGGTCCGTGCTGGAAAATGCCAAGCAGTGCTCATAAATGAAAGCCATCATGTGTACGCACGCGATTTTCCATGTGCGTTTTTCTCTCCAGTGAAAGGTAAACATTTTGAATTAGACGTTTTCTGGAAAACATGGCTCCGTTTTGAATGTCCAACTGGATATGCTTATTATTTCAAGGCTTACAAAGGTGTCAGGTTGTGGACCAATAACAACGAGTCGTTTTGACACACGAGTCAGGCATATTCTCTGTTTCCCTCCCAGATTGTTTCGGGTTCTGTGTAGACCAAGAGCTGAGTAAGTGAAGAACCCTATAAATAAGTGTTGAATTAGTCTCCTACAGCCTGGGAGAAGGAGTACCGCTTCATAAGGCAACAGTTTACCAGAAATGGGGACTCCTCCTACAGCTCTAAAGTGAGGAATGTTAGATGAGGATTTATGAGAGGAAAAAAAAAGTCCACACCCTCCCTGAAGCTATGACGACTTATTTTCCTACTAACACTGCACTGAGTTAGTGGGGGGTGGGGGTGGGGGCGACTAACTCCAACTGATCCCAAAGAAACCTCCATGATTTCTCTTGCTCCTGGGATGACACGTCCAGGATTTAAAATACGAGCACGTGTTATTGTGATCAGCCCTCAGAATTGCCTCTGTCATCATTTCACGTCAGAGGAAGATTTCCAGGTCCTCAGAGACACCAGGGCTGTGGCGGAGGACGATCAGATAGGCGACACCCCTGAAACGGTGGAGAAGTGGTCCTAGGTGCTGCAGCTAAGAGGAAGCCTGCATGCATTCCTGCACCGCTGCCATGACGTCAGGGCGGACCTGCTCTTCACAGGACGTCGTTCCAAGGAGACGCTCTGCAGGGATGCTGGCAGGGATGCTGGCAGGGATGCTGGCCGCGGTGCAGCCGGCATATGACGTCTCCAATGCCAGGCGTGCTGGGTATTCAACAGACTTAGACAAAATCTCCCCCACAGACCAAAACGCTATGGGATTTTGGGCACCAGTGCAACACGAGCTGATGCGTTTCACTTCAGAACAGCAAAACGAAGGCTGTTTTACTCGTCTCAAAACACACAAAACACCAGGGCCTCCATAAAGGCCACTCGTCGATCGAGCGTGCACGCTAAGGCACAGCCGGACCCGTAGCAGTGCAGGGCCTACAGTGGGCAAGAAATGATTGTAATACTGCCACTAGTAGGCTAGTTTTTTTGTTGTTTTTTTAAAGTTTTGACAGAATTTTTAAGCTATCTAATTTGCAATTATTATTTCAGCTTTCTGTGACTTGATGATAAAAGTCTTAAAAAACCCTTTATTCTCTCAACAGAGTAGGGTGTTGCTTCCCTGTAATTCTTTCTTCTTAGTTTGCGGAAGTGACAATTGCGATCGTGCAATTATGAGGTAAAGGACCTCACTTTACTTTCTAGCGCTATAGTATATGAGACCAATTACTGTCAATAATGTATAAAAACTTAAGAAGTGAAAAGTTTTATTCCCACTCTCTTCAGAATCCTAGACTTCTTACTGCACTTCGGTCTTATTTGAAGCTGAAGATATAATTGCTTTTAAAATTTACATTTAAAAACGGTCTTTTTAAAAAAAAAATTGTATTTTCTTTTAAAATTTTTCTTCTATGGTTCTTCCAGGGAAAAGCAGAGGATTAAAATGGTCTGTAGCTCAAGTCTGCAGGGGCAGCTCACTGGCACGTATTCTAGCCAGTGCTGCGCACAACGTGCATCTCCTGTCGCAACTACCTACAGCTTTACCTGCATATGGAAATATGCACATACAGACATAACCATGTGCGCGTTCTCTGGGCATGCTAAGTTAGACCGTCAAAGTGGTGCTTTTATTAGGATCATGGTATAGGATTCTTCTCAGCCCTGAAAGAAGAGGCTGTATCCTCAGTCAACGTATAAGACATGGTTTTAATTAACAATAAGCTATGCCATTAAGGTTTAAAATAATAATTTTATATTCCACGCTTTTTGATATTGCAAATTTTCATTGTTTGAATTTCATATTTTTAAACACCAACTTTCCCCATTAGTTTCTTTTTACAAGAATGTTTTTAAAGCTTCCATTTTTTCTAAAATGAAGTCTTGTTTAAAAACAGGCTACTATAACATGTTTGGTGCACAGAAACTCAGAAGATAACCATGTAAAAGAAAACATACGCTATAATAAAAGGTCCTCCAAATGGCCCTGTTATCAGAAATACGCTTTCAGAATTTAAGGATTTATTCCATTTTAAGCAATAAAACAATAGCTTGTATTTATTTTTATCAAATAAAATAAACAAGTGATTGGCATCTTAATTTTTTTTTCAAAGTCTGTAGATAGCATTGATTATAGAGGCAGCCTTTATTTATGATCACCCAGGCCCACGGTGAAAAATTCCTACTTAGAAATCATTCATGCAACTATTCACAGCGAATTATAACATGTGACCAGAAAGAGAAACACTAATCATGTCAAGTGTGTTTGGGGTGTTTTCTCTATTCCTTTTTATTTTCTTCACATTTTATCAGAGCTATTTTGATAGATGACTTTCAGAAAACTTTTCCAACCTGTTTTGATCTAATCCATTTAAAAACTTGGGGGACCGAGCCCGGGATGAATATCAATGATTTGTCGGCATATGGGGACAGAGCGTGTGGCGGAGCGGGAAGTCAGCACAAAGAGCCGGTATCCCCTGTGATGAAGTTCTCAAATGGGCTCAAGACGGTGGCGGCGAGAAGTGGCTGCGTGTTCTGGGACTACAGCACTTGGTAAAGCCAGGGACAGCTGCCCCGATTGTGCATAATTAGTCAAGGTCACACACTGCAAATGGAGGACATTCAGCATTTGTCAGAAGGACAATGCAGGGAGAGCTGCACATTCTCCGCTGGGAATGACTGGGAGAGGGACTCATTGAAGACGGCGTGACACGGGCCTGCCCTTTTGTGTGCTCACGGGAAGGGGGACAGCCACTCAGGACGATTCAAATGCAAGCACTAGCCAGGCTAACCGATGTCACAAAACACCATCTTGTTTTAACTACCCGAAGCATATGTTCACTGACACAGTGTAACATTGGTGACACTTGAAGGAAACAGTGAAAGAAGAAATTAGAGAATAAACGTATTTTCTATGTGGCCTCAGGATTTCATGTTTCCTTCCTCCATTCAATGGTATAATCTTTTAAGTTACCAGTTGATGCAATGTAATCCTTTAAATAAAGGGATGATTGCTTTCAAATGAACGGCACAGCTTGGAATGAGGAAAAACACTCCATAGAGAATAAAATGCTTTTGTCTCCAATGTAGCTTAGAGGGTGCTTTTTTTTTTTTTTGCTTTTTTTTTTTTTCTTGCAACAGGAGAAATTAAACACAGACCCACAAGGTCCAGTAACATAAACTAAGATAAAGGGGGAATTTTCAGTGCGGGTAGGTATGTGACGCCCACTAGAGAATTCTAATCTACCCAATAAGCAAGTATAGAGCGTGTGATTTGGGAAGCTAGAAAGTCTGCACCCGTTTGAAGAAGAGGAGAAGGTAAATGGAGAGCCATAAAGGCTTAAGAAGCTATTTTAAATGCCTGCACCCTACCCCGTGCAGATGGGGTCTGTGGTTTGTGCTGCCCTTCCCCGGGGGGTTCAGTTGCTTTAACAAAGGAGCGCACCCCCAGCCTGAAGCGGGCACGCCCTGGACTCATGGCGTCTCCGCCGGACACCTCCTTTCTTCCCTGGAGCAGCCCTGTGGGAATCCACGGGGGCTGAGGAACAGAGGACAGACTGGCACAGAGGGGGACATCGGGGCTGTGTCCTGCACTGATTTCTCATTAGCTCACTCTCCCTGATCACAATCTCCAGGTGACATTCTTTCCTTGGACCCCAGGCCCTCATTAGTGTCTCATTATGATGTCTTCCCACATATCAGATTTATTTCAGGCCATGCGCTTTGCAACACAATTTCTACCTGCCACGGGAGGAGGGAAAAAAAGTCAAAGAATTACTTGAAAACTAAAAAACAATTGAGTTAATGGCACACACACACACACAGAGAAGCACACGTTCTCTAAACCTGTTAGGAATCACAGTGTCTTGCATTCGTAGAAGAAGCCAGAAGAGCAGGATGGTGTCCACCTTCAATTCTACTTACTTATAATAGACATTCATTATCCCATTGTGTGCAAAGCAACACATTCTGGTTAGCCTTTTAGCACACTTTCATTTTCTAATGAATAAATCAAAATAAGAAGCTGTACTGTAAAATCCTCCCCCATTACTGCTAGCAAGCAAATGGATTAGACATGACCTGTAAATTTCTCAGTTTTTAGAGGAAGAAACTGTACACATATAGCCACATTCGTGTATGAAGTGTACACACGTACACACACACACACACACACACACACACACACACACACACGAGTTTGGGTCATTCTCCTCCATCATTTCAGCTAAAAGAACAAACCTTCCTCTCCTCTACACAAGAAGAGAGAAAAATGTGTTGTCTGTGCTGTAAGAGTCATTTCTCTCACATCCTTCCCATCGTCAAGATTTTCCCTGGCATGCTCTCAAGATAGAATCCGCTGTGTAATTTAGGCAATCCCAAATACAGCCTTACAAACTTTGCTCTCTGTAAAGCTAATAAAGATAATGACCTATTAACTTCTTTATTTCTCCATAGTGCTGTTTATCTTTGGGCAGAAGGCCCTGACAATTTTAGGTAAGTGTGGCAAATTATGTTCTTTGTGTTCTCGCTGGCAAATGTATTCAGCAATTAAAGATGAAGGGCACGATGAAGCGTGGCTATCATCCGCAGTGTGCCCCGCGTGCCGGCTTTCTCCCCATTCCCAAGCAGCGCCCGCGCTGCGAGCAGAGCTGCTTTTGCGGCTGATCCTGGAAGACGGCTTTTCAGGGAAACCCTGGCCAGGAAGCCTGCTGCACCCTGCCACCAAGACCGTCCCACTACCTACTGCGCTAATGAGGCTCCTGGTCATTCATCATGTCCCAGGAAACCATACACAAAGCACACCAGGCGGCCCACGGTTCCCATTCCCTCCGAAATCACGATCGCTAATGTGAGAATATGATTCAGAGTGTTTATGACAATGCCGTTGTGTCTGATTGTTTTTGTTTCAGTCACTAATACGTGCAATTAACATAGTCACCAAGACATAAAGCCAGGCTTCTGTTTCTTTCTGATCTTCACTATGACGAGATGCATTAAACTACGAAGAAATGGTATTTATCATTAAGCTTTCACGATTTAAGCCTCTGCCTTTGATGAATGAAGAGTGGTTTCATAGCCAGAAGTGCATTCAGACTGAACTAATTTAACCCAAAAAAGGCAATCGACGTGTAACATATGGATGGCCGTCCTCTTTAATAGATGAAAAAGAATAATATTCACAGGTTAGTTTCCTCTGATTGGAGTGTGGAACAAACACATTCTTTATGAAAACTGAAATGACTTTAGTATCTAATTGCAGTCTACCTTTTCCTCTTAAGTTTAGGGGGAAAAATAGTACCTAACATATTGATTCTAATCTCATAGCCGGTTCCTGCACATGAGTTAAGTCTAGACTTCACTGTAACGCATCATGAAATAACCCACAGTGCATTACTAATAATTATGGACAAGAGACATACTGTGCTTCTCTCTCTGTCTTTCTCTCTTTTCTTCCTAAATTTAAAAGTAGCTTAAAATTCCCTCCCTTCCCATTTAGGAACAAAACATTTTGCACATTAATCACAGATAGGAACATAGTGTTTGGCATATTAATCACAGATAGAAAGAGGACTCAAGAGAATGGATCCTTCTGAGTTAAATCTTTTTTCTGTTGTTTTTATTTTTCATACAAATTCATCTACCTTTCAAACACTAGTTGAAAAACCGTGAAAATCTAGGAATCAAGGATTTCAGATTTTTTCTTCCCCTCAGTCTCATACAGTAATTGTTTTCCCCATTCAAGTATCTTAACACTGTAATTATTACCATCAATCTTTCTTTTAAAGACCAGACTTAATGTTACTTCCCAGTAGTGAATTTTAATAACTACCACAGGGAACCCAACAGAAACCTAGTGACCTAAACTAATTAATGTCCCTCCGAAAGGACCAAAACTTCATCAGGGGCATGATGGGAAAAAGGGGCAGGCTGAATCCCTCCAGCACACACACACACACCCAGGGAAGGAGGTTCTATACCAGCAACAGACCCATTTGGGATTTCCCACTTTTCAGTTTAAATTTCTCTCCCTGTGTCTGTATCTTTGCTGTGTGAAGATAATCACACTTAGTAGACCCCTGGGTCCAGGAGAGTTCCTGTTGCCATTTTTGTTCACTCTACCCTCTTGTGTTGTTTTTTGTTTGTTTGTTTGTTTGTTTGAAGGCAAACCACTAACTCCTCATCTTGTCAGAGGTACCTTGGGTTTACACTCAACAAGTTGAGAAGATGCATCTCTGATGTCTGGTTGGATAGGAGCAAGGCGACTCAAGCGGCCGCCTCGGGTGATAAACAACCTGCACCAACTTGCATGTGCATTTTAATTTTGATCATCTCTTCTGAAGTCTAAAAAGTGGACTGAATTCTTCCTTTTTTCATTACATGTTAATAAAGCAAAGGTTAATCAGTAGCATTAAATTTCGACTGAAATCAGATAGTCAACTAGTTTTATTGTCTTAAGAGGCTGAGAACAAAGGAGAACAATGGTAACTTCATGCGATTTTTCATGAGAAACTGATTCTGGAGGGAGATTTGACGTTTTACATCAGACAGCTCCTGAACTATTATTGGAATTATCTGAGCATCTTGACATTATTGGATACAGTTCAGAAATTCAAGCATATACTGAATGAGGGACTCATACATCTAAACAATGGTATTGTTAGTGATTTGACCAAATTGTCCTCAGTTATGCTGACTTTTTTGTTTGCTTGTTTGTTTTCTCTTTTAACTCTGTGAAGACAGTTTCTATATTTTTTAGCTCCATTCTGAAATATTAACCAGGAACTGTTCATTTATACTTCTGCCAAACTTGTGACAGAAATTTATAAAAGATAACCAAGAAAAGAGACAAACCGTCAGGAGAGACGGTAATTTGGAATACTTCGCCTGGGTGTAAAATTTGGAGAAGACCCCATTTGTGCAGCAGTGGTCTGGCATGGTCCAACAGCTCCCTCTACTCCCTCCGAGGGGGAAGTATCCATTATGACAGCTTTGCCATTAAGGCTGCCTGTGCACAGCCTTAGAAAGATACTAGCAGGTTCTAAAATGCAAAAATTATACTGAAATGACCATGGAAGTACAGACTGGGTAGAAACCGGGGGAAACCTTCCCATAAACACTGCCCAGGTGGAACCTGTCACAAGTTTCTCTTCATTAGTCGGCTTGATGACTGGCCGGCGGTCATAATTAAAGTGAGTTATTTTATGGTGTTAATTGTGCAAGAATAATAAAGGTGGCTCCATTTGTCACGCCTTATTAGCAAACGCATGGGAAGATATTAAAATAGTAATAAACTCAACTGCCCCCCAAATTCTGCTAAATCGATTTGACTTTCCCACATTCCTCCATATACCACCAGCACCTTCAGTTTGAAAGGGACCAGACCGCAGGAGGATTTAGCAGGCCAGGCAGGAAGACAGGATTGTGCTCTGGTGGTTTTGTTCGAAATCCCAATGCATCAGATGCCTTCTAGAATTCCCAGTACCTATTGCAATGGACTACCACCTTACATGGGTGATCAAATATGTCATTGAATTTTGGGTCTAGTTTGGGGTGTTGGCATGCAAAATACAGTTTGACTTTAAGTGTATGCACACGTATGCTCACAAAATGGCACATACACACACATATATTCTACACATATACACATGCACATATATATACATATAATCTTAAATAAATTCTTCATTTCTAAAATTTCCCATGTCATGTTTACCAAAAAAAAAAAAAAAAGCTTATGCTAATGTGTGACACACTACCTAATTTAGATATTGAAATCCTATTCCCTCAGGAAAAAGTAATTAGGCACATCATCATTACTAGTTAAAACCATAGTTTGCATTTGAAGTCCTTTGCCTTTGACATGCCAGGCTGCTGATTCATCTCGGGGATGCAGCGGTCACGTTGACTCATTTTCCGGGTACAGATGTAGTAGTCATCCGCTTACCTGCCCACCCATTCATTTCAGATTGCTGGGGACTGACTGGGTTGGCACGGGCCCTGGGCCACAGGTTGGGACCCGTGGGTTTCAGAAGCGCTCATGTGACCAGCGCGAACGTCAGAGAAGAGCTGGCCAGGGTCAGCAGCACAGAGAAAAGAGACGTGGTGTGCGCTCTCACAGAGACTCAGCCCCAGCACTGGCTCAGCACCTTGTCCGCGCCACCATGGCCTTGAATAACACGCATCTTTACATAGTCTAACGACGAGAGCGTATTTAGGGAGCATTGGCTCTCACCTACAAGACACACAGCCACTATTCTAAATGAAAAAAGTACTGCTCCCTCTGACGGTGTATTCCTCCCATTTCCCCTTTGCTGTACGCATACACACACACACACGCATGCATTCGCCATATCACGCGTTTACCAAGTTAAAACAAAACATAATAATTAGCAGAATTAGCAGCCATGCAGCACTAGCAAAGACACAGCCTTGTAAAAAGTACGAAGTTATTAGCACCCGTCCTCTGAATGTACGTTGAAAGAACATACAATTAAATCAGCGTTTTTGTGGCTCGCTCAGCATAAATCGTAGCTATGTCTGCAAGACGAATATAGCGCATTGTTTGTGCTCATGAAGACAATAGTCTTTCAGGCTGAAATCTCCTTTTTCCTTTTTTTGTTTAATCTACAAGAGATCTCCACTGCCACACCCAGCAAATGGAGGCCGGGTGTTCAGCAGCTTTCGCCTCGTCAGGCCTTCCCCAAATCCTCATCCTCCTACCGCTAGCCTGCTGTGTAGGGCAAATGCCCGTCAGCTAGTAGCTGGCCCACAGACGGTCTCAGAAGTCACGAGTTACTTGACCTGTAGTCTTTCACACCCAATAAAGCCCACGACCTGACAGGCGAAGGCACGCTGTCCCGTGGCCTGGTCCCTACACCTGACTGCAGCTTGTGCAGCTCCAGCAAAACGCGGTAGGCTGGGGCTTGAGCAGTGGGATTGCATTCCTCACCATTCTGGAGGCTGGGAGGTCCCAGTCCACGGTGTGGGCAGGTTTGGGGTCCGGCGAGGGCCTGCTTCCTGCATGGTAGCTGGCTGCTTTCTTGCTATGTGCTCACACAACCTTCTTTTGGTGAGCGCTCTGGGACACAGAGCTGTCTCTGTCCCCCTTCCTCTCATAGGGGCATTAATCCAGTCGTGGGGGCCCTATACTTATGACCTCATCGAACTCTAATCACCCCTCTCGGGCCCTACCTCGTACCACCACCACACTGCGGAGCCAGGGCTTAAGCATGTGAGCGTGGGGAGAACACATGCAGCCCATCATAGCTACGCAGTCTTTCTAGGCAAGCATGACCCCTGAAGTTCACGGCCTCTGGACTGGTAGATTCCACCGAAGTGGTACAGCTTAGTTTTGAAAGGCTCTTAAAATTAATCCGATGCATGGGTGATGGGGTGTGGACTTGTACATCTGGAAACTGTCTAATTGTTACCAATCAGTGTCACCCCATTAAATGTAACAATAATAAATAAATAAATAAATAAATAAATAAATAAATAAGGCAAATATAACCAAACCAAAGCAGACCAAGTATAAAGGATTCCCTGACGCACCTGCAGCCCAGCCTTGGACGCCAGGCAGGGGACAGGCTCGCGGGGCTGGCCCGGCTGGGGCCCTGTGGGACCTCGTGCTGTCCTGTCCCACGGCTCTAGGTCTGTGGCCCAGAACATGCCTGGCCTCACCTGCCTTGTCCCCTAACCCCACAGGGGCATGTTCCAGGGTCTTTCCTCAGCCCCCCGGTGCATTTTCACGGTGACTTCTGATATTTTTCGGAACCTCATGATGCACCCAATGACCTGAAAATTTGACTTCAAACCCTCATTTTTCTACAGACATCCACAAGTTCCTTTATGCTTCTTTGATTGTGTTTCCTCTTCTATTGCACATGAACTAGTGCTACTAAAAGGCTCTGTGTGACAGTGCTAGGGACAGAGGTGAACAAGATGGGCGGTCCTGCTGCAGGGCACGGGTCCTCCATGTCAGCATCTTGGGATGAAGAACGATGACAGGTGGCACCTATGTACACCCTCCTGCATTCCCCGGCTCCTGGTTGAACTCTGATGAGTGGAGCTCTGCAGAAGGGCTCGGGGACATTCAGAGGACCATCTGGCCGACTGTCCTGCCCCCGTCAGAAGCGAAAGATAGACAGCGGACCTCCATGCGTGGCTGTGACTCACAGGAGTGCAGAGAAGTGGAAAGCCGCCGGGAGTTATCCCGCCCTCTCCTGAATTATGTCGCCGTCAAGTTTAGTGGAGAAATGTCTCCCTCCTTTTATCCCCTTAGAATACCTTAGAGCTGAACACACATGAAGAAACCAGAACATGAGGGTGGGACGTTTGTGTACAAAGCAGGATTTCCCCACAGTTGAAGGGTGTGTGTTGCTGGTGTGAGTTCTAAGTTTGGCTGAAGAGCGTCTATACTCCAAGGCCTTCCCACGTGGCTGCTGGAGGCTGTGTGGTCCTTGTGACCCCTGAGAAGGGACGCATGACCTGGACTACCGCTCCCAACCCAGGTGAACTACTCACAACAGATACTTGTTAAATCTGTTGTTAAACAACAGATACTTTTAAAACGCCCTGACTGGCTCATGAATTAATCAATTAATTGTCATGGAGGGAAAAGGGCGCCACCACATAGGAAGCACTCCATGTGAAAACCTGAATTCTCACAGCTGCGCGTCCTTGCTGACCTTGTGTGCTGTAGACAGTCGCAGCGAGGGCCTGTCTGCAGACGCTTGGTCTCTGGTGGCATGAAGGGCATGCAGGATGTTAGGGTCTGTGTCTCCTCCCTCTTCTGTCTGAATTACCACAAAGAAGCATGTCCATTGGGACAATCGTTGGGAGAAATTCTTTCAGCCTAACAGCTGCATGAACACTTATTTCCAGCACGCTCCTGAAACAAACCTGTTCATCTAAGACGAGAGAGACTTACGTGCTCCGGATAAACCTGTGGGCCCTGTGCATGCTGAGAAGGGGGTGCTGATCTGGCGGGTGGACGGTAGGGGGAGGGGCAGCAAAGGCGAGACGTCCCGTGAAGTTGCTGTGCATCGTTTTCTCTGATTGGCTGAGTGAGGGTCAAGCATGCAGCTAGACTGATGACCAAGACCATGATTCTAGCTCCTGAAGGCCAGCTATTCGCTGGACCACACGGCATGAAGACCTGCCCATAAGCTGCATGCTGTCTCCCGGAAAACAGGCAAAGTAAAGGAGAGGAGGAGGAGAACCATGTCTAGAGAGGGAAATATACGGTGCCCACAGGAAGAAACCTTCCACAGGGTAACAAAACCCAAGCTGTGTGACTCAATCCACGTGAAATCAAAGGACGGCTAAAACTAATCTAAGCGAATAAAAGGCAGAATGGAGATACCTGAAGAGGGAGATTGATTGAAAAGGGTACCAGGGAACTTTCTGGGTGACAGACGTGTCACATGTCTTATTTTGGTGGCAATTACATGAATGTACACAATTGTCAAAACTCCTTGACCCAAACACCTAAGATCTGTGTGTTTTACTGTGTGTAACGTTTGCCTCAGTCATATTAATTAAAACAATGCTTTCTTTATCTGCTTTATTACTAGACTGATATTTGGTCGTTTCGATATTGTTAAACAAAATAGCCTGAGGAGTTCTGAAATCTGGTCTCAGCAGGCAGCAGGCGGCTTTCATTTTCAGGTTTCCTGAGTGTTTTCTTCTGCCTGCGACACAATGGAGTTAGGAGTAAATAAATAGTGGTGGGAGCAGCGTGTGCAACACTCGCTTAACCTGTGAATCGCAAGGTTATTTTTGTAGCTGTGTCCTCGCTGCCAGTGTGGAGGGTGATTTATGGTTTTCAACCCAGCTTCATCATCATTGTTCTCACCTTTGTTTCCATCATAGTTAATTAAAGGGAAGGTCATTGTCACCTTATGTTTTAAACCTTCTTAACATAATATATCACCCTTGGTACACTTTAATAAGGGGATTTGTGAAGGAATGGTGTAATAGGAAAAAAGTTTACGGCATAATCCATCCTGTTCACAATTACGCATTAGCTGCTGCGCATAATGAAAGTTAATAAGTAGACAAAATGAAGGTCTGCCTTGGGAGTCATTCAAGTGTTGATTAATTGGCTGGGTGATGCAATAGAACAAGAAGATGCCTAGCTTTTCTAAACAGCAGGCAATTGGGGCCCAAACAAACTCTATTTACAAAGGACAATCTCTCTTTTTTTTTTCTTGCAAATTGTCACCCCCCAACAATATGAAATTAATTAAACAACTGTTTACAAAATGCCTTCTGTGTGCCAGAAACCTGGGACATAAAGGGTGAAGTAAAATACTGTTCCTTCCCCGAGGGAAACGTACACTTGTGTTGGTTGAGGTATTGAGGAAGGACAGATTATTTATTCTAAGTAGTGACTCCCGAGGACACCAGAATTAGTTAAGATTCATAAGAATGACTGAAATAATAAGTACGCCAAGCACATCTGCCAAGAAAATTCTCGAAGTCCATTTATTTTATTTAACAAACATTTATAAAGTAGTTATTAAAAGGCAGGCTTTGTTCTGAGTGTTCTCCAAATATCAAATCATTTCATACCTCCAGCATCCCTAGTGAGGAAGGTGCCATCATTTTTCCTATAGTATAAATGAGGGAGCTGAGGCTCAGAGCAATCAATTAACCTACCAACGGATGTGTAGTTTTCCAGAATCCACTAGGCAATGTTATTTTTAAAATAAAATTCTTTTGAAAGTTTCAGAAAGTCCTCATTTTTTTTACAGGTTTTTTAGTTAAAGGGGACTTTTGCATAAAGATCTTATAGAACTCTGTATTTCAAACAGTAATTTCTGGTCTTCTTAAATAGCATTAATTCACCTAAAGTAGAGAACCTGCCCACCCATAAAAGCCAATCACCGGCAAAGTTAAAATTGAGGGGAGCATGAAGGAAGATGAGAACTGTGTTGTAGAACCTACCTTCCCACGCACGTGCAAACGGAAAGGGGACGTATCGAATCCAGGAGGAAGACTACCTACCGTGAAACTTCACACGTGAAGAACAATGTCACAACGATGAAGGAAGAAGGGCTTATCAATGACACAATTCAGTTAGATTTATCATCGGGCCCCTAGGACAAAGATGCGTGTAAGTTTGCAGGATGCAAAAGAGAAGAGCAGACCGAAAGCAATCTCCAGGGGCCAGACGAGGAGAGAGCATGCACAGTGCACTGGGCAGCGACTGGGATGGACTGTCGCGATGCCGGCCTCCTGGCATCCGCGCCCCTGGCGAAGCTGCTGCCTTGAGTGTGGGCTGGGCCCAGTGACTCGTCTCCACACGGAAGGCAGCAGAGGCATTGGGTGTCAGCTCAGAGATCGGGTTGGAGAGACAATGGCTTCTGTCTCGGGCACTGTTTCTCTAACTTGTTCACGCTCCTGAAACCAGCTGCCATGTTGTGAGCTGCTCTACCAAAGTCCCAAGGGACAAAGACTGCCCATGGCCTCTGGCCAAAGGCCAGCAAGCAACTAAGGCCATGGTCTGACATCCTGCAAGGAACTGACTCCTACCAACAACCACAGGAGTGAGTTTGGGAGTGGATTCTTCCCCAGATGAGACTTCCGGGGAGACAGCCTGAGCCGGAAGCACCCAGAAAGGCTGCACCCCCACTCCTGACCTGCAGAAACTCAGACACAAGACGCATTTGTCGTTTGGAACCATTGCATTTTAATGTAATTGGTTATACAGCAATAGCTAATAAAAGCACTTCCTTTCAACATATACTTCTTGTCCATCAAATTCCAAGTAATGGCGAAGATATCAGAGAATAAGAGGTGAGGTGAGACTTCTGCCGTCAAGAAGTTTGCTGTCTAGTGGAGAACAGTGGAACCCACAGTCACAGACATTTTCTGATACAGCTTTGTCATTTGGCAGTAGTGACAAGGGGGCCTCTGTAAACTCGTGTGTGAAAGCCGCACTGAAGTCCTAAAGGACGAAAGATGGCTACTTGACATGGATCCGTATACTCGTGCTTCCTTTCGTGTCCTTGGGTCCCGGAAGTCTAGATGCAATGGCGCAGACCATTTTCTTAGTGTTGTAGGTGGAGATGGTGGAGGTGGGCCTGATACCTTTGAACGGGTCACTGGGAGATTGGGAAACAGAGTCGCCTGCCTGGTCCTTTGCTGATCCACATTCCTTTACTCTGTCTTGGGGCAGCAGTAAAACAACTGAAGACTAGCAGGAGCAAGGACAATATGAAGCATGTCGTGCCTGCTCCTCCTCCAGCAAATCCTACTGAAGCAGCAGCTCTATGTACCAGACGCAGATGCTGTCAGAACTTGAAGGGTGACCCCAGCTCTTTGGCAGAGTTATATGGGTAATGTTTGACGTGACCCTTCTGACGTGACCCTTTGTGTTTGACAGAAAACCAGCTCGTTTCATAAGTTGTATCTCGAACCGTTCCTGAAAGGAGTAGGATACGGGATATAAATCAGTTTGGTTCTCTGGGAAACATTTCTACTTTCTGAAAATTGGGGGGAAAATTGATTTTAAGATAGATTTTGAAATGTGAGCTTAGTGGGATTCTTGCTCTTCTTGGGGTAGAGCAGGATAAATGTTCATGACAATGACACGAGGATTTCATCCCACAGAGATGGTCGTGTGCAAGTCGCTTCCCTGCTACAAGACCATCGCATGGCCTGTGAGGAGGCAGATGCAAAGCTGGCCCTGTGGACCCTTGAGGCCATGCAACCTCTGGGAGTTTGTCCTGAGAGGTGCACTCCACTACTCACCAGCCCTATGTCCATGAACAAGGCACAGAGATTCTGAGCCTTGGCTTTATTATCTGTCAATACATCGCATAAGACCAAGACTTAAAATTTTATCACTTTTGCAAAAGCACCAAGACAAGTGTCACGAAGTAGGTGTTCAATTTAGAATGATTAATATTTCTCTCTCAAATTCCAAGATCACTGACATTACTCTTGATCATAAAGTGATGTATTGAAGTGATGACTCCTACATTTCTATACCAAAGTGACAATCCTACACCTTGTAATTAGGAAATAAGCAAGTGTAACCTGGCTTGGTTCATCCATGGAAGGGTAGAGAAAGTCTTCCCAGAGGAGGCTGCATTCTGTCTGCTCTGTCTCTTGGCACCGGACTGACACAAGTTGGCATTCAATAGCTGTCAAGTGACTGGGTTCTTCAATGCCCTTTACAGTACTCAAAATTCCATCCCTTTTAAATACTTATGCAAGTGCTTCAGGCTGTAGAATTCCCCTGGATTCCTGGCTGGGAGGACATCCCCTCCGTCTTAGATCTCATCCTTTCCTGTTCCTTGGCTTACGCTGGGGAGCAGAGCAATTATCTTAGATGGGTAGATGGGTTGAGTTCCAACGAACTCCCTTGGGCGTGTTTTTGTGGCAGGCTTTCACGAGCAACTCTTTCTATTCAATAAATGTGACTCAGAGATCAGGATGACTTACTGTGGGCCCAACCCCTGAAAAGTCTAGGATACCGGAGTGAGAACACGCCTGTTCATCCCATGAAGGAACTCGTGCTTTTGTAGCAAGTCAGGGAAAATGCTGAGTCCTGGACCCAGGAAATAGAAAGTGAGGTTGCATATGATGGACAGTCTCTTTTAAGTTCTTCTTTCTGGTGATTGGGCCATGTTTTCTTGTTTCTTTGTCTGCCTCATAATTTTTTTTATTGTTCTTGTTGAAAACTGGACATTTTCTGTTATAATGTAGCTAGGGTGACGGTCCCTCCCTAAGGTTTCTTGCTGCCCACCCTCTGTTGTGGGCTGTCATTTTGTCTGTTTGGTGGCCTCTCTAGTGCCTCAGTTTCATGGCTGTGAAATGCAAGTCAAGTTAAATTCTGTCCTCTGATGTCAGTCATCTGTCTTGTCATGGGAGCCGTCCTCAGCTCTGACTCTGAGTAGGAATAACTAAAGCCTGGGTTGCGTCTATATTAGCACTCCCCAGGGGACATGTTCCCTCTTTGAGTCTAGTATAGCAGCAAAACTGGTAGATGTGCTCTGAAACCCAAGAGGCCTTGGCATGCCTTTGCCAAGTCAGGCTGTGGTGAGCCAGGACAGGGAAGGTGGGAGAGAAACTGTTTTGTTTTGGACAAAGACCAATGAAGCAAATGAGAGACTCCCCAACTCTTTCTATCACCCCCTCTCTTTCTGCTGGACTGTCTCCATGGGCTAACCTGAGACCCTGAGACAGATCCTTCACACCTAATCTGCTTCTCAGAGATACCCCCCAACTTAACTCTGGGGCATGACAAGAAGCCCACAGAATGGTGAGGTCACCTGCATTTGAAGAAGTGCTGGTTAATTTGTCCATGCCACAGGGAGTTGGCATTTACTAACCTGCTTTTAGGATCCAAGTTAAGAGGTTTCCAAGAGAGAAGCACACATGTGTGACAGTGACCACACAGAGTCCCTCAGGATGAAAGAGTTGCTTTTAAATTCACCTTAGTGAGATGCTACCCTCTTTCTGTTTTACAGAAAGTGAACCATTCTCCAAAAGGAAGCTTCTGCGAGTGTCACAGACTGCTTAGAGGTCACACCAGTCTGTCTCTTTCCTCCAGCTACTCACACGTGACATCCTCGAGCTTCTTAACAAGGCCCCTGGACACGTGATCTCACTATACACAAAGTGAGAATCTGTGGGGTCTCTGTTACCCCAACCATGTGACACGAAAACTAGGGCATGATTTGATAATAATCCTCTCATGTAATCCAAACCTCTCATGTAATATTTTTAACTATACCCAATGTGATTTTCTGTTAACTTTGTGACATTTTTCAGATATTGTAGTTCAAAATGTTTAATAAAAATGTGTGTTTGGGGGCTACTAAACTGCTTTAAGCAATGGCTTACAGAATGCTCTGTTTTTCAGTCTTTCATTCACTCTAATTTACCAAACTTTTCTCCAGCTTTGATCATTGACTTAAAATGTCAATTGGGACATGCTTTGTCAAGTTCACACTCATCAAAACAACTGACAATATAATTGACTTATCAGGATGAGGGTCTAATTGGTGTTTTTTCAGGAATCTGCCACCACCCATAAGGATCTATTTTCTGAGATTTCTGACAGATCTAGACACTGCGTCCTGGGTTTTAAATTGTTCTTCACACATAGAGACACAGTTCAGAGGATTGTCACACAAATAGCTGTCTCCCGTGACCACAACGACTCCCTTTGGTGTAATGCTTGCTTGAAGTGAATGGATGTTTTCCTCTTGACTGACTGACTGACTTGCTAAGATAATGGTTCATAATAAATTAAAGTTGTTGTAGCCAGTCTAAGGGTTTCATGAGTTTTAGCCAAAATTCCCCATTTAGGGACATATTTCCCACTTGATGGCGTAGAGTATACTTTCTTGTGTGCATATTTAGTTATCTTGGCTTTGAGCATCGACACGTTTATAAGCATAGTTGTTTCACATTGGATATTAGATGTTTTGTGCTCCATTTCGGAGATTAGACAACATTACAATAGCTACCAGGGGTGAAATTAAAATCCCAGCAAGCTTATTTGATGCCTATACATATTTATATAATCAGGTAACTAATGTTTATTTATTTGTTTACAATTAATTTACATTAGTAACAAGTTACCATTTAAAGTAGTTGTCTAATTTACTATATACTGGATTTTTGTGAGAAGGTAGTATCTTCACTAACGAGTGAAAATCATAGGTTCACGCACATTAGAAATTCTATTGCAAACCATATAGCATGTTGGCTATTCCTTAAAATACTCAAGACCTTGAATACATCTTTGAAACCTAAAATTCTTATGTGAATGAGCCAGATAGCATTTCCAAGAACACAGACATTAATAATCCCTATATTTATTTATTTATGTATTTTCTATTGCTTCTATAACAAAACACCACAAGCTTAGTGGCTTAAAACAACAAAACTATAGCCTATAACGTGGTCTACGTTTGCAAGTCTGACATGAAGACGGGAGCTAGGCGAAGTGGAAGCGTTGGTCAGATTCCTGTCTTGGAAAAGCTCCTAGGATGGATGCGCAGGCTTGGAAGTGAGGTCAGCGATTGGTTTGGCCACAGAACCTGGCATCTCCCTGGTACTTTCAGGGTGAAGCCGGCCAGGGAGCTGCACCAATGTGGAATCTGAGGTGAGTACAAACTTGAGAATCACATGAGAGCCCTTGGAAGACAGGGAGCTCAGCAGAGCATAGAGGCCATCAGAGGTATCCAGAGATAAGAGGAAGAAGAGGCCTGGATTTCTAACCCCAGAAGAAATAAGAAAAATGTGGGAAAAGAATGGAAAATGTGGACAAAACTCTTAGGTCGTCACTGACTATCACAAAGCCGGGGCAGAATAAGGACCCCCATGTGTTTATGAATGTTCTGTGTCATCCTGACTGGCCCATAGACCACGCAGGCAGTGAGTGAAGCACTCTTCTCAATCTGTCTGTGAGAAGAATTCTGGATGAGAATGACACTTGAATCAGCAGACTCAGTAAAGCAGATTGTACTCCCCGATGTGAGTGGGCCTCATCTAATTTGGTAATGGCCCAAATCAAATAAAGGGTAAGGAGGAATTCTCTCTCTTTGCCTGACTGTCTTTGAGCTGTGTCATCGGTCGTCAGCTGCTGTCACGCTTGGACTCGTCCTGGAGCTGTAACATTGGCAGTCAGGGTCTGGCCTGCAGAGCCTTCATAGTCAGGTGAGCCAACTCACTGTACTAAACACGCATATGATTACTGGTTCTATGTAGCGGATGGGGAACCTTGACTAAGCTACCCCGTTCGAAGTCAAAAACCAACTAAATTCATGTCATGCCTGTGTTAGATGAGGAAAATGCAGCTTGTCTCTCATTGTACGACAACTCCAGCTGCTACATACCCATGGCCTGTAGAAACTGAGTCTGAGTAGAACACCATTCTGTACTCGTGTCACATTTGTGGTGTCCTCACTTAGTTGGGCCTTTAACGGCCATCAACAGTACAGATGGGAAGGATTCTGAGCAGAACTGCTCACTTTGACACTTCACGTATGACCATTAAAGACACAACACTTGAATAAAATACCTACAGAAACACAAGGAACTAAACAACCATCTGACTCATTCTCTCTGGCTCGCTTGGAAATCTCTCTACAGGTCTGTTTCTGAACATCACTCTTGTTGCCTTCTTGACTGTCACAACTTCCTGTGTGGGTCTCACAACTTCCTGTGTCTCACAACCAGTGACTGAGAAGCTCCAGGCCATGTTCCAGCCACACCTCCCACAACGTCCCCTCAGCAAATACCTGCCACACCGAGCACCTCTGCGGAACCCAATCCCTCTCTCCCACTGCCCCTTCCTGTGCAATTTAAAAACTCCGGCAGGATCCCCAACGCTTGAGCACTGTGGTGTAAAACCCTCAGCGACAAAGCGCTTTGAAGTTTTCAAAGTTCTTGAGAAAGACTTCCTTTACATTTCTCTCAGCTGCAATACATCTTCCGCAGAGAAACAAATTCTACCACTGAAAAAAGAAAAAAAAAAACAAAAACAATAAGGTGCTTACCCAATCCATTTTTAAATGTGGAATCGATAAAAACCTACTCCCGTATTGTTCCTGGGTTACCATTAAAATGGTACTGAGGGAAGGGTCTGTGTACGTTAATGCATGCAAATAATTCAGAATTTAACAACAGCATGAAGGTTTCCTCAAAGGAAGAAACATACACACATGCTTTCTCACATGCTCTCCAATTTATCACTGTATTCTTTTAAACGCTTGGGTGTTGCATTTTAGGGTCTTATTAAATAAATCAAAAGAGAATATTATCTGAAATTAGGAACCAGACAGGACAGCAGCTAAAATTAATTCACCACAGTAATCTCCTCCTAAGAAACTCCCCTGAGGGAAAACATTATATGCCCATTTCTGTGGGCAGAGATTTAAATATATCTCTCCTATTAGCTTTACATGCTGAAATCCCTATGCATGAAAAAGTGCCTATCCGCTCGGAAGGCAAAACTGAAAGTCTGCCCTGAACCTCGAAATGAGTCCAATTAAATTTAATCAAGTTACACATCTACATTTTAGAATCATATTGAATATGTGAGAGAGAAAACGGGTCTAAAGATAGATGTGCCTATGTTCATTTGCACACACTTCAACCCTTGCCTCACCAGTGAAAAGAAACCCAAACAGAGCTAGCAACCCAGACACGTGCACGCGGAAATGCAATCATCCCAGCCCCTTCATCTTGAAGAGGCACGTGCAAAAATAATCACTGGGTTCCGCAGAAGTGCTGTTGAACACTGGTCCCCAAATTCCATTTCATTTCACCTCCAGTGGGTGTGGGGTGGGGGGCACGGAGCGCGGTTGGGTTCGTTGAAGATAATGCGATACGGGCCTCCTTGGATTTCAAACAGGTCAACTCGTCAGAGCTTTATGGGGAAGCCAATTACATTAATTTTCCACAGCAGCCAAATACATATTTCATTTCCATCTCCCACCAGAGACGGGGTCCAGGGATTCTGTTTCGAAAGGCTCTTATCACTAAGTAACATTCATACCCCCAAAGGAACCCTTGGCAGCCTGTGGCCCATTGATGAGATTGAGCAAGGCCCAGGCCGCCTTATGCTGCGGAGCCGCTCACGGCCCCACACGCCCCGGGACAATGGACGTCCACGTCGGCCACATTGTCAATAAATTTCAATTACACTAATTGCCAAGAGTTCAATGAGTGCACTTTGAAAAGGGGGAGAAAGGAATATAGAAAAGGGAGCTTATGCCTCATCAGGCTAAAGAAAAGGAAGTAATAAATAGTCTCTGTTTTCTAATGGGGGCATTCGAGGGTTTTGCAACACGGCTTAAGCGGATTTTACAAGCTGTCCCAGCTTCCGGGATCCTGTTTTACATTTCTTTGTTACTGTCTCCAAACAACGTACACAGAAGCGCCATTATGCGGCATTATATTTCAGGGGAGATTTCATTTCTAAGTTGGTTTTTTTTCCACATCAATTTGCTCTGCTTGGATGGATACTGTGTTGAGTGGACTTGGGGAGGCCATGTTAAGAACCAAAGGGACTGCTTTCCATACCAAATACGAAGTCGTAGGAGCATACAGGACTCAGGGTGGAGTGACCCTGATCTGTACCCTCAATTAATTTAAGCAATCAAATAGAAAGCCCGGTGGTGCTCCGTGCCCACAGATCATGCCCACAGACCATCGTAGTTGTGCCCCACCTTTGTCAGGTGGGGAGATGATGAGCAGTTTTTCACGACGAGATAAATCATCAGCATCCTTCACTCACCTGGATCTTCACAGAGGAAGGACAGCGGGACAAGCAAGAACAGCTTCGTGCTGCTTAGTAGTTAGGGTGGCTCCCCGAAACCCGCTTCGGGCGCTAGCTGCGGAACAGCAGGTGCGGGGCTGTGTTCGCCACGCTGCTGTCAGCGGAGGATGCAAAACCTGGAGGCGTTGTGTGGCCTGCCCCTTTGCTGGAAACTTTGGGAACCAGGGCACAATGAGGCCAAGAGAGCCAATGAGCCAGCACACCTGCTGGTGGCTTGCCAGCCGTGTGGAGGGCACCTGAGGGAGGCGCTCCTCCCCTGGAGCCGCGCTCCGTCGGGGCTTGTCTCAGCAGCAAGAGCGTGGACGTGCTCAGCTTCTGTTTGAACTGGAGCCATCGGCCTGCGTGCGCCGTTCTCTCATTTGTGGCGTGGAGATAATGGCAAACCTCTTATTGAGAGGACACCCCTGGCCAGGCACCCTGCTACGCCCTCTACGGGCATTAACTCAGTTCATCCTTAGAGTGAATCCTCAGGTGACTTTGCTTGCCTTCTGGCACAAAGCAAGGTGGTGGGAGTCAGTTATGCTCCAGGAACGCTTTTAGGTCATTGCATTGCCTCTTCCAAAGCTATTCTCATTTTACACCGTATCTCTGCTCGTTGAACGAAAACCTTTGCGCTCTGTAAAGGGGTTTTAAGCATCGAGGAACAGATGGGGAAGTTGTAGTAGCTTGATCTGTGGAACACGGTGCTAAGTACAGCCCGGGAGGATTAGCGAAACTGAGGGAGGGTCAGGGCAGCTCTTCTGACACATCCAAGTGAAGCAGGTATTGGGCTACACTCCGTGCAGTGTTCTCTGGTGACGACCACATTCAGCAGCGTGGTACGTGGCTTTATGGATGCCTCGTGCGAAGGAGCGTCTCTACCAAAGATGAACGTGAGGCTAATTTTAACGTGGTTCAGTGACTGGTCAGGCGTCTGCCATGTGCCCTCCGTGAGTTGTCTGTTCGGTGACATGACCCATCCTCCCAATCATTCCAGATCCTCTGTGGCAGAAGGTTCACCACCGGTTAAATCACTTTTAAAAATGGAATGGGAAAAATGAGAAAGTGATGTTTAGGTCCCTGAACTCTTTGTTCCTCAGAGTGTAGGGAACAAGGCTTAGAGGAGGTGTGCGTGTGCGTGCGTGTGTATAAATCTCAGAGGTCCTCAATTTTCCTATGTTGTAAATGCTTACAAAATTTATACAAATACAGTCTGAAGGAAAATGGAGGCAATTTGTAAAAAGGTTTAAATGATATGTGTCTTATTTCTCAAACGCTTGCTTATCACAGCCCTGAAGTCTCTGCTGGCCAGTGAGAGCGGGGAGGGGGGTCTGGTCCCTAAAAACACCGTAGCTGCTTCTGGTATTGACAGCCTCAGAAGGCGGGGCATCGGGGGGTCTCTTGTGAGCAGTCCAGAGAAGGAGTCTTAGGTTCTGGGTAAATAAAACACCTTGTCATTGATTATAGATCTGAGATCACTTCACACACATCTAGTCATATTGTGTACCTTAAGAAAGAACCCAGCCAAGTCCTTTTGAGAGAGTAAGAAGGAAGTAATTAAGGTTTTCTTAATAGGCGGGGGAGGGAGGGGGAGAAATTCAGACTGACTGATAGAAACCTGGCTTTGAATGTCGACTTTTGGATGACTAGAAGTTATCTTTCAGAAAGTGATCAGTAAAATATGTGAGAAAATAACTTTTGCATTTAGGGAACATAAGCTCAAGTTACATACAAATAAGAAGGATGCATACCACGTAGCTTTAAAGAGATACTTCACAGCAGACGTGTCCAACCTGTGGCCTAGGACGGCATTGAATATGAAACACATATTCTTAAAACATTATGAGATTATATATATATATATATATATATATATATATATATATATATATATATAAGCTCATCAGCTATCATTAGTGTTAGTGTATGGTATGTGTGGCCCAAGACAATTCTTCTTCCAATGTAGCCTCAGGAAGCCAGAAGTTTGGACACCATTGCTGTATAGTTTAGGGATGAGGTGTGACCAATCCTGCTAAGCACAAAGTAAATTAATTCATTCAACTGGTGAAAACAATACAAATATTAACTAACATGAAAATAAAGAGGGCAAAGCAGAAAAGGGTTACTTTTATTTGAAATACAGCTTACTTATGTGTAAAGAGGTTAAAAATTGTTTCCTCATTGACATATGGGGAGTTAATTATTCTTACAAGTTGAGTCTTCTTAAGTTTGCTTTCTTGCTTTTTTTTTTTTTTTCAGTTGAATTTGTTCCTACCATGGGACTGGTTTGTCTCTTTTAATATTTATTGAATGTAGTGTACATTGTGTCATCAGCTATCAAGTACTATGACACTCCGATTAATATTCTTGGAGAAATCCATGAGATAGAATGAAGCCATATCATCACAGCCCTTGAAGAGTGTGCGATATTAATTCACTCAAAAGGCCACACACTTTACTCAGAAGCCAGAATCCACCCTTGGGGAGCATTTACCCACAGGCGCTAAGCGGTGGCAGTTAAGAAGATTGCTGCCTTGGCCTTCAGGCAGGTTAAATGCACCAGGAGGACTGTTGTCTTGTGTTATTTCATGACAAAGAGCAAGTACGAATTATTACTCCTTGACCTTGGCTCTTTCTAGAGAAAACCATCTCTCTGCTTGAATTACCAATGATGATATCATCCCTGTTCTTACTGTGTTGTTACAGAAATGATGGCAGTCTTATAAAGTGACATTCTTGAGCCCTCTCTGTGTGCCAGGCTTTGGGCTAAGTGTTTTTTGTGTGAACCATAACCTTCCATGCTTTAAAAGACCCCACGGGTTAGGTAGAGCAGATCCATAACTTCCTTGTAATAGCAAACCTGGTAAATAGTGTGGCAGACTTTGTGCCCAGACCACCTATTTGCCCAGGCCTGAGTCCCGGGCTGCTCAACATTGAGCTGCTCTCATCCCTTACGACCCGCCAGCCTGTTACTGGCGCTGCTGCCCCGGGTTGGAGCAGCACAAGCGCTGAGAGAGAACCTTTCCTTGAGTCTCATTACTAATCCCAGCAAGGATGGTGGGCGGACGCCTTGATGGATGTCTCACATACCGGCCCAGGATGGATGAGGGCGCCCGGCTCTGCCAGCTCACCCACCCCCAGCACTCCTGCCTCACCTGGTACCTGGATCCCCAGCGCCCCTGAGAAACCCAGGAAAGCCGCATACCCCCCGGGACAGCGTGAGGCCGCTGAGTCACCCAGTCAGCATTGTCTGCTTCTTGATCGTGCGTAGTGTTTTCCACTGCACAAGCCCACGCGTGTGGCTTGAAGCAGGAGCTGTGACATCCATGCTGATGGTGACACAGAGGAAAGCCTGAGTAAAAGCAGTGGGCGACTCACCTCAGATCTCTTCTGATTCTGGCTCACATTCCGAGCTCCAGTGTGTTCATTGGGTGTCCCCTGACCCTACCACAAGGCCCAAACACAGAGGCGGGTGGCTCTGAGGGCTGAGATGAGTGACTTCACACAGTACTAAGTTCATCATTTCCACCTTAGAGAAAAAGAAAAAGGGAAAGGAACCGTAAGTGTCACTCTTACCTTGTGATCTAATCTCTTGCCCCACCTCAGGGATATTCTCGTCATAGCTCTTAAGGTGTCTGGTAATCAAGACCAACGCTGGTGTTTGTCTCTAAATATAACAAGTAGCCTGAAGTCAGCAGTGGCTTCTAAGCAATTGTATACTTTTGTACTATTTTCTTTTAAATGGGAACTAATAACCCTTTACATTTATAACCGTTCAAATGAGGAATTCTAAAAAAGAAAAACAAAACAGAACTTAAACCGTGGGGACTTGTGCTTTAGTCCCTTTGTAGGTTTAGATTTTGGTTGTTGGTTGGTTTCCTAAAACTTCCAGTAAATGCTTGGGGTGTCTCTAAACTCTCTGGAGCCGTGGCGACAGCACCCAGGCTCAGTCAACCGCAGAAGGTGACATATTGAACATGGCAGGAGCTTCTCATTCATCTTGGAGGTCTAGCTGGAGCATCAGTGATTCCAAAAGGCGTGACATTAAAATGAAAAGCCCCTGATGGCAATTGAAGGTGGCTTTGTGTTTCCTGCCACCACCCATTTGTATCTGCCAATAGCCTCTGGTGCAATCGATGCTCTGGATAAATATTGCTTGACTGGGGAAGCAGAGCAAATCATCGTTTCTGAGTAATGGCTATTTATCTCTTTTCTGATAACATTTATTTTTCAGGTGTACACATGCACAACCCGTCTGGGATTTATAAACTATTAACACCGTTTAATGGGCTACTTAAGATTAAAAGTATGGAATATGCAATTATTTGCTTTCATACCTGTTCATGTTTTCCCCTTGTATTAGGATGCATCACACTGATCAGTACGAGATGCATAGGAAAGAGCAGAGACATAAGCCACCATTGCCCAACCCAGCCACTGCGGGTATCCTGGTTTCTTCACTGTCACCACTCAGGCCACGTGGTTTCACAGGGTGCCCAGGCCTCATCTGTGCCAGGCACTAGGGCAGTGTAGAAAACACAAATAGCCTCAGTCCTTGCGGTCCTGGAAGGGAAAGGAGGAACTGAAAAGTCACAGCTAATGGAAATGGCAGGTGTAGTGGCTGCCGCATAGAAGGAGCAGCATGCGAGCTCTCGCAGTGAGGGGCGGAGAGCATGGGAGGAAGGCTCTCCGAAGCAGGCAGATCTGCAGCTGCGGCCTGAATAACTTATGAAGGTCACCCAGGCAGGGCTCGGAAGGAAGCGCATTGCAGAGAGAGGAGGGCGCCTGTGCTGGAGGCCCTGGAAACTAGCGACTCGTAGAGTGTAAGGAAGCGCAATGGCGCTGAGAGGTGGCAGCCAGGAGTCGGGGTGAGAGCGGAGCCGGGGAGAGCCACGTGGGTGTCCACAAGCCACCCGGCCCCCTTCAGCACAGGCCGCTCCTGAAGGGCTAGAGGGGAGGGGGACAGAGGTGCGTGTGTCTATGTATTCATTTGGAATGGGGCTTGTAGCTGCAGTGTGGCTACTGGAGGGGGGAGAGTTGGACAGAGATTGGAGACCGTGCAGCAGTGGAGACGTGTGGCGGTGGTGCTGGGGTGATGCTGGTGCTGCTGGTGCTGCTGATGCTGGTGATGCTGGTGGTGCTGCTGCTACTGGTGGTGCTGGTAGAACCAAGTGGGTGGATTGGAGCAATACATGGAAGGTAAAACCAGCAGGATTTGATGTTGGGTTGGAAAAAATATGAGAGCAGGCTACAAGTCAATGCTTTCCAGACTGCTGGCTGGCTGGTTAAGGCAGACACTGTGCCGTAACAAAACAATGATAGTGAGATGACCCTGTACTGAGAAGACCGTGTCTGATTTCAACTAGGACAAGAAATGCATTTGTAAAGAGAGTCTTTCTGTGGATGACCCATTGCTATTGTACCTACAGCGATCACTCCATGGCGGGTGCTGGCCGCCCTTCCTTACATACAATAACATAGTCACCTCTCATCACAGACCTACAAGGTGTCTACTATCTAGAAGTCTCGTGAGCGGACTCCTTCGCGTGGGCACTCATAGCTAGTCAGTGGTGGGTGTGGGTGTCCACGGGGCCCAAGCCTCTGGCTCTTACCACTGGCTGGGCTGCTTCTCTGCCCTGTGACCACTCAGCTTGCTCAGGGTTTTAACGGGAAGCTGGTATGGCTCCCCCTTTCTGTGTTGTTATGAAAACAACAGCCCTCTTTTACCTGCAAAACAGTAGT
This sequence comes from Craseonycteris thonglongyai, assembly GCA_004027555.1. Lineage (NCBI taxonomy): Eukaryota > Metazoa > Chordata > Mammalia > Chiroptera > Craseonycteridae > Craseonycteris > Craseonycteris thonglongyai. Next base: position 5,345 of record PVKE010000634.1, on the reverse strand, counting down.
TTCCTTGGCCAGATTGCATAATTTGCCAACACGGAGGGTTAATAGCACCAGCTTGTTTGAAAGTTCAAGATTGCATGTGCAATACAGACTTCTCTCTCATATTCTCCAACTCAACACTCTTTACCTCACCTCCGTGCACATTAGAACTATGATGTAGAATGTGTGTCTCGTGGTCTGACTCCCAGATTCCCCTCCTCCTTCCTCCTCCTTCTGGCATAACTTCTCTAGAATTAATGCGGGAGGGGGAAGAGGGAAAAAGACAGTAACCTGAATTTAAATAGGCAAAGTGGTCATCTTTTGCTGGCCTTGGACTCCATATGCTGGAGGACCCCATATCAGAATACACACATGCACACATGCACACATGCACACACACGCACACTCATGCATGCAGCCTATGCCATTGAAACAAAGGTCAGTGTATCTGGAGGCTGTGAATGTGGCGGGTTAGACACTGCCATGCCAGAGACAGTTGTTCTTTGGGGACACAGCAGGTAATAAGCGCTATAACCAAATAGGGAAAAGGAAAGAGATTCGTGAACTTGTCAATGCCTTTTGGAAAAATCATGAACACAACAATATATGTCACAATCAAGTATTGTGTTCCCAGTGCTAAACGCCTACAGCTTCCTCCTGTGTTTCAGTCCCCGGCTCTGGAAGTATTCCTAACTTAACAGAGTTGTGTGTGGTGGCTGCAGACCAGCCTGCAAAATGAAGAAATGCAAGCTACTCTCAAAATAAACAGATTTATGCTGAATACTTGTGAACTATAATACCAGCTCTTTACATTGACAAACATATTGTCTTTATCTCTTTTTCTCTCCCTGCTAACATCTTTTTATTTCAGCTTTAAAAAAGTAAAATTTAGAAAAAAAAATTAAAAATACATTAAGACCCCATATGTTCTACTTATCACGTTCCCTTCAAAGTAAGATTGTTCTTATCTTAAAACCTCATTAGAGACTAAAAACATTAACTAATCTGGAATCAAACCAAGTAGACAGAGACAAGCTAGAATACACACCCCTCACCACTGAAAGACATTTGGAAAACAAAGTTCTATTTTCAGGCTCTGCGTTGATGCTAACAGAAAATGCAAAAAATGAAAATCAGCATTTTGTAATTTTCATAGTTCCTCACAATTTCAATGAAAAATGAGCTGTTTAATTAATGAGCTGAACTGATTTCCAAAATCCCTTTCCCCTCTGGAGAAAAAAGGGTGATACGGAAACATATTTTGACTTCCAAACAGAGGTCTAGGTTCTAGAGAGTGTACAGCTTTCCCGGGGCCCCCGGGGCCCCAGCAGCATTGCTTCCCCAGTGGACACCTGCCTGCACATGGACACGTTTGCCCTCTGACGAAGCCTGTGTCGAAGAAGCAGCTGTGTTACCCGTGTGGCTAGGCGATGTCAAGTAGAGTCACTGGTGAGGAAGTAGGAGTGGCTACAGGTAGATGAACTGACCACACCGGTGCCCTCACGAAAATCGCAATTCAGGAGACTGGGTCTGGTCATCAGATCTCGAGGTGGTCCATGGAAACAAGGTGCCGTGCGGGTTCTCCTACGTGCCCTTTGAATGCAACCTGCTTCCCACAGCGCATGCCCACCTAGTTCTCAAAACGTGTGGGCAATGGCCAAACGGAAAACTTCTCCTCTTTTCTTGGGTACAGGGCTGAGGTCCTCGTCTTCTTGCTAGCTATTGTCCAGGGGTGCTTCTCAGCTTTACAAGACCCCTGCACTTCTTGCCACCTGGTCTTATCTCAATACAGCCACCTGCTTCCTCACAGTCAGTAAGGGGCGGTCCTCTCTCTTCAATTCGGTGATGTGAAGTAGCCATGCAATGGCTGGAACACCGTCACTTTTGCCAAATCATATTGATGAGAAGCAAGAAATTGGTTCTGCTCACACTCAAGGAGGGAGAATTACAACAGGGCCCGATTCACTGGGACTCACTTGAGGGTGTGAACACTACAGGGAGTAGCCCTTGAACAAAGTCTCGGATCCCTTAGCCTCCGTAGCGTGAGTTATTGTCCAGATGGTTATAGTATCACATCTCATTTATGCAGGATCTCAGCACACCCCACCCTGATGAGCCCTCTAGGCACCCCTAGGTGTTTGCTGACAGCATCATGGATACAACTCAGGACCCAGGTGGGACCCCACTGCACTGATCAAAATGTGTATAGTAATGATGTGGCACAAAACACAGACATTCAGTTTTGGTAAAAATTTTAATGAGAGATAAATGCCACTTTAAATATGTCATTTCTTTTAAATTATATGCTGAAGGACTTATCAAAAGGAATACAGTATTTATCTTAAAATGCTTCATCTTTATACATGTCAGAGGTTATGACAATAAACTGTAGTAAGATGCTGCACATTGCTACCTCAGAATAGATGCATCCAGGGCAGGGAATCTCTTTATCCTGCTGAGAGTTTTCCTCTATTTATATCTTTTAAGACTCTGACACACAGTTCCTGTAATGTAGCCTCAGGAGGGAATTCATTGTGTCTTGTGATTTTATTCTGGCGCACTCACTGAAGCTCACTTATTCATCACTCATTTCAATGATGTTCTTTCTAGTTGTCAAGAAAGGTGTGTAGGCACCACAACCGGCAGATAGGGTTTCTGCCCTTGTAGATCCTATAGGACCTATGGATAGAGCTTCTCGTTGAACCCTGCCTTGTCACCACACTCCAGCCCTGCAAGTCAGAGCGCCTACGAGGAGCTCTCCAGCTGGCAGACAACCTGGTGCTGAGTTCAGGATCCCAGAGATGGCCATACGCTTATGACTTACCCACGCTGGGCGGACGGGCACCAAGATGCTCTGGCTTTCGTGTCTTCTGAGATACTGAACACATTCTCCGCCCTTTGGTCCCATATTTTTGTCATGTTTCTAACACTGCATTTGATCCAACCTGCTATGCGCTCGAAGGCATGTCTGGGGGGTGTTTGTGCACGTCCTGGGATTCTGTAGCTGTCTGCCTGCCGCATTTACCGGAGTGTCCCTGCCTCTTCCCTCACCTTCAGCTTCTCAAGCATCCTTGGGTCTCACTCCCTCCACATTCCTCCGGTCCTTCCTGCCCAGCCTTGCTATGGTGTTCAGTTCCACGTCGTCCCAGACACAGCCTCTCCCAGGGTGTCTGGCCCCCAGCATCTAAGGAGACATTTGTCATCACGTAGCGCCAGGAAGCTCTTAAAACCTTCCTCTCAATGTATGACTCAGAAATTGCTGGTTCATAATCACTAATTGCTTTCAAAAAATGCTTTAAGGATTGTAAAGATCACTTCTAAATGCAAACGACAATGGGAAATAAAGGGGAATGCACTCCTGATTTAAATTTCTCTTCAGCTAGCCAGGTAGCCATTGGTAAAGAGCAGGTATTCGTCAATGGTGTGAATTGCTACTTGAGATCAATGCAAAGTCACAATGGTGACACCGTGAAGTGCATAGAACTCGGGTGGCACTGGAAACTGGAACAATTAACTTCACCATGCCTCTGTTTTGAGATCAGGGTAAAGTTTTTTCATATTTTATATCAGCAGTTCTTCACTCGTGTGAATCACCACCACTACCCCCTAGCCCAGGGACCTATGGCAAAGCCTGGAGACATTTTGAGTTGTCACCACTGGGGAGACACTGGCATCTAGGGAAGGGAAACCAGGCAGTTGTTCCACATGCTCCCATGCAGGGGATGTCGCCCCACAGCCAAGGATCACCGGCCACATGAAACAGAAAGAGCAGGACTCTTAGGAAGATCATTGAGGGCTACTTGGAAGTCTCTGGAAGAATAACAATCTGGTAGAATACAGTATGTGATACAAAGCTCTGTGCTCAGTACCAGGTGTTACGACAGTGGCTCTTCCCTTGATATTTCTAGCAGGTATCACACATACTCAGAGCCAAAAGAGGAGGTGGGTACAATGGGTAGCTACGCAAATGCAGGCTTAGGCAACAGGGCGGGGTGGGGAGAACAACACACGGCCTGGTGCAGCCATGCCACGGACCCCTTAGCTGCCCAAGAACCCTGGTAATGAAGCACCGGTCACAGCCTCCTCTTAAGGTGCAACAATAGCTCAGAAAACGGAACTTTCATGGCTTATTCCTCTCGTCGACCATTACTACCACTTACAATGAACTGAAATTCTAAAACCTGCACTTTATCCGTGCTTAAATCCTATGAAAAGCAAAAGCCGTGGGTTGAAAGCAGCAGAAAGAAAGCAACAGGAATCTGAGAAGAATGTCATTCTCTGGGTTATGAAAGAAGTACTGACATTTAGAGAGTAAGAAAAACGGGTCGTGATGCTTGTCACCAGCAGTGGCACACAAATACAGGCACTTAACTCGCCTACACGTTAAGGCGCTGTTACTAAATAAATGTTCCCCTTGCCGCCACCCAGAGTGACCGCCTCTGGGTCAGGTGGCAGAAACAATGGCTCGTGATGGCTCCTGTAAAGTGGCCGCTCTGCTCCAGCCTTCCTCCTCACATCCTGGGCTGAGCTTTTCCCTCTGACCATCAGCTGGCCCCAGCATGTGCAGACACATCAGTTTGGGGGCAATCTGTAGGCAGGAGTCGAGAAGCAGGCAGGGAGCTCCGTGTGCCCATCGAAGCAGCCATCGCGGCCTCACTGTGTCCGCCTCTGTCCTTCCCTGAGGCCCTGCTCTTCACGTTGGTTGGATGGAAGTTTCAACCAGAGGACGATCCTCCTGGCAGCAAAGTCCTGGGCCCTGATCGCGACCATCGATGTGGGCTGGGTCACAGGGCCAGCTGCCAGGACAAGGGAACACCCGCGGCCTGAATGGAAGGGAAACTGGCCTCATATGTCATCAGTTTGCTTAACCGAGCTAGTCGTTTGTCTGCTAGGCGAAGCGCATGTAGGAATCGGAACTTGTTCCTTTTTTTTCCTTCTGGTTTTATCCGCTGATGCTGGTTGACACGTAAAAGCATTAACTCATAAGAAATGCATGTTTAGTTGATGTTAGTAATTCCAGAATTAATTTTCAACATCAAAAGAGGATCCTGAGAGAAGTGTAGTTGCAGTAAATTAGATGAAGCCATAAAGCAGTGAAGTTGTAATTACTCAGCTATAGAAAATAAAATGCTGGTTACCAGTCTTGCTCCTTATGACAATGTCCTCTCTTAACTTGTTAATACCTATAATGAACCCGACAAGGACGTCGGCTAAAAGGGAAATTGGGAAAAAATGCTCCACTTCACTAGCAATTAGGGAGATGCAAATAAAAACCACAATGAGATACCATCTTACACCTGTTAGAGTGGCTATCATCAACAAGACAAGGGATAACAAGTGCTGGAGAGGCTGTGGACAAAAAGGAACCC
>PVKE010000633.1:94592-131656 GCA_004027555.1 Craseonycteris thonglongyai | reverse complement strand
AAAAAGTTGTTGGGCTGAATGACAGTGAGTTTGCTTTGATAGGTGTTTGAGATTCCACTAGAGCCCTTAAGAGAACTAAAAATGAGAACACTGAAAACCAGTGATGGAAATCGACAAAGGGCAGTAACTAGAGTGTAAGAAGATATACTCTGAGAGGCAAAGTGAGATCATAGCTAACACTCTCACAATGTTTATGGTGAACCAGGCATTATTTTAAGGACTTTACCTGTATTAACTCATTTAATTCTCACAAGAACGCTGAGAGGTCATCCTCACCTTATAGATGAAGACTCAAAAGCACTGAGAGGTTGGTTAAATTAGTTGAGATCACAGAACTAGAATCTGAAACCCAGCGTTCAGACTCTAGAATTCATAATCTTGTTTGTTTAAAACCAGGCCAAGGAGAAGCCGGGATGGCTCAGTGGGTTAGGCGCTCACATTGCAGAGCCGGGGACCAAGGATCGAGTCCCGACCCCAGCCCGTGTGGAACCATATGCTGAACTGGGGAGTGCCCCCAGTTCAGTTCTCTCTCTGTCTCTGTATCTCTCTCTTTGTCAAAAATTAATAAAATAAATAAATAAAACTTTAAAAAATAAACAAATAAATTTAAAAAAATTAAAAAATAAATAAAACCAGGCCAAGGGCATTCTGCATGGAGTTTGCCCTGATGAGAACCGAACTGGGGTCACACCCCAGTTTAGCATATGGGTCCCCATGGGCCAGAGCAGGAATTCAAGTCTTGGACCCTGGGGGCTGCAAGATGGGCACTCAACCCGCTGAACCATCGGGGTATCCCCTAGGATCCATTGCTAAACTGTATCTTTTTTGGAGAAAAGAGAAAAAGGTAGCATAAATTCTGGAACTTCTGCATGCTTCTTCATACTGGTAGCTTAGAAACTATAGTGGCATTTTAATATGACATATGAAGAAAGTTGTCTTCTCTACTTCATCCCTATTGCTTATTCCTTTGGCTTTCCAACAAAAACTATGTCATTCTCTCGGTGACTCCCAGAGTTAAAAATATATAGCTGACCTCAGCTATATATTTTTTTAAACCTGTGTTTGCTATTTTCAAAAAGTGTTGCATAGCTTATGCAAATTTGAAAAAATTTCCGCTGAGTTAGTCCAGAATAAACAATTAGATGTTTGGCTTTCAAGAATACTGAAATAGCTACAGCTATGCGTTAGAATTTGGTGCGTTAATGTTGATTAAATTGCAGCACTTTAAGGACTATTCTGGAGTGATTAATACACTATCACAGGTCACAAGAGCTGTCATAACTGAAGTCCTTTTCATCTCTTTACACCGAAGAGTGTGAGAAAGATGCACCTTCCAAATCAGGGAGGACGGTATTGGAAAGTCAACTTGTCGGATGGGCTCAGGATTGTGAACATATGGAAGCGACAGGCTGCAAACTCAACATGACACCGAATTCGTCCACGGACGGCCACACCCACGCAGGCCGCCGGGAAGGCAGGGTTGCTGCTCTTTACATAACGCGCCTGGGTTTCGTGAAAAGCTCCAGGGCACCTGCTTTCTAAGGTCTCCCCAAGGAGATGCTCGTCCTCCAGCCCCGGAGCCTCCCGGGCCGGGAGGGAGGCGGACAGGAGCGCGATGGTGCCGTCCCCCTTCGCCGCGGCCCCACGCGCGGCCCTCCCTCGCGGGGGCCGAGACTCAGCAGGAAGAGGGGCGGCTCCGCGCCGCCCGCGCAGCGGCGACCTCATGCCCCGGCCCTTCTCCTCCGCACCGGGCTCGGGCGCGCCGCCTCTGCGGCTCTCGCCCCGACGGGGGCGCGGGCGGGCGCGCGGAGAGAAGCCGCGGGGAGCGGGCCGCCTGCGCCCCGACGCAGGAAACCCGGGCCGCGGAGCCCTGGGCGAGCCGGGCCCCAGGGCGACCCCGGAGACCGCGGCGGCCGGAAGTACGGGCGCGTCACTTCCGGGCGGTGCAGTGGCGGCCGCTAGGAAGATGGCTGCGCCCTGTGGCTCGGAGCGGCCCGTCAACTCGCCGCTCAAAATCCCGAAGATGGAGGTGCTCTCCCCGGCCTCGCCCGGTGGCCTGAGCGACGGGAACCCTTCGCTGTCCGACCCTTCCACGCCTCGGGGCGCCTCCCCGCTCGGGCCAGGCAGTGCGGCGGGCTCGGGGGCAGCGGCGTCCGGGGGTCTCGGGCTGGGGCTGGGGGGCCGCAGCGCCGCCTCGTCCTGGGGGGCCCCCGCTGCCGCCTGCCGCGGTATGTCGTGGACGCCGGCCGAGACCAACGCGCTCATCGCAGTGTGGGGCAACGAGCGGCTGGTGGAGGCGCGGTATCAGCAGCTGGAGGGAGCTGGCACGGTGTTCGGCAGCAAGGCCCCCGGGCCGGCCATGTACGAGCGCGTGTCCCGGGCCCTGGCCGAGCTGGGCTACGAGCGGACCCCGTCCCAGTGCCGGGAGCGCATCAAGGTAACCGGCCGCCCGGCCCGGGGCCGCGAACCCGAGGCAGAGAGGAGGCGGGGAGCGGGCCGCGGGGAGCGGGCCTCGGGGGCGGGGCCGGCCCGAGCCCGGGGCTTCCTCCCGCGGCCCGGTGGGGGACTCGCCGCTCTCCGCCTTTCTCTTCTCTCCCTGGGAAGGAGGTTTTTCCCAGATGGCCGCCAGCCCGTAGGTTTCCTGAGTTTGAAGCTGGGCGTGCCTGCCGCCGCCCCTCTTTCTTGCCAATGGAAGACGTTCCTGCGCTCTGAAGTTGGTGGCTTCTCCTTGTGCGCCGTGGGCGTCCCCGAGCCTGGGCGCCTCTCGCTCCACGGCCGGGGCCTCGCTTTGTCCCTGGAAAAGGCTTGCCGTCCGGGGCGGGGTTGAGGAAAGGTAGCAAGGAGGCCGGCGGGCCCCCGGCTTAGGAATTTTCAAATGGGTGTGTGTTGGCTGAGCCATTCAAAAAGCCCCTTCGGACGACTGGTCTTTGTGTCAGTCGCCTGGCTTCGAACTTGAGCTGTGAAGGACGAGTTAAGGCTGGAGATGCGTTGGCGGACTGGAATGGCTTGGTTGCAGCCAGATAGGCATTGTTACCGTGGAGTTAGCGTGGCCGAGAGTTGGTCTGGAGTGTGGAGTGTCGATGCCTCTCTAGAGTTTGATTGGCTTGAAGTGTGTTTCTGACTAAGCTCCTTCATGAAAGCCAGTTATTCCCTGCTTTAGTGATTGGGCCGGATGTGGTCACAAGTAAAGCTCTCGGGGTGCATCTGGCTGTCCTGTGTACCTGACTGTTTAAATCCAGAGGCTTCATTTGGGCCAGAAGTTTTACCCCCAGCCGAATTATTGTTTTGCTGTTTCTGACTTTTAATCTAGGTGTTCAACTTTGTATTATAAACTAATGTGGAGGTATTTTTTAAGTAAGCTAGTTCTCTTTCTCCCAGTTTTCTCTGAACGACTTCTTGTTCATAGTCATAGTACCTGTGTACTTCTTTTCGGGCAGGGATGGCAGTTTTTGTCAGAACTCCTTGGGGGGGGGCAGGTTAAAACCCCTGCAAGAACAATTATAATCACACTGAAGGAGGAGATTGCTCCAAAGTTCGAGATATCTTGGCTCAAGTAGTGTTCATCTGGGGACCTTGTTCCTTAGATACTTTAGTCTAGAGACTATGGTATGTCAAACCTATTAACTGTTGTTCAAGGAATTTGGCATCCATATCTCAATAAAAAAATTAAATTGGTTTACTTGATAACATGTACCTTTGAGTTATCCCTCCCCCATCCCGCCTTTTATTTTTTCTTTTTTTTTTTTTTAAGGGATGTCACTAAAATGGTAGTTTATAAAATTAAAATACAGTTGACCCTTGAACAGCACAGATTTGAACTGTGTGGGTCCACTTATAGGCATGTTTTTTTCAATAATCATATAATGAGTCCTCATATCCCCAAGTTTCACATTCATGGATTCATCCATCCCCAGTTGAAAATGGTATTTTCCCATTCCCAGCCAACCAAATGATATTTTCCCATTCCCAACCAGTTGGCTGAAACCTCGGATGGGAAGGCCCAACTGTATCTGAGGTTTGGGGGAGTCAGAAGTTAATCTGTTCTCCCACTGCATGCAGCATGCTGCTAACTCCTGCATAATTAAAGGGTCACCTGTAGTAGCTAATAGTAGCCATGGCTATCTGAATCTCATTCATTATTCTAGTCAAGGTCATTAAGGTTCAATTTTGGGGGGGAGATTTTGTACTGTACTGATTAGTATCTATCTGTGAACTTTTCTTGAGTTTAGAACTGCACCTCAGGCATTTGTAACTGTTTTAGCTTGATCAGCTTTTGTCCATAGAAATTTCCCAATCAAAGGGAAAGTGTTGTGCTATCAAAACCTCACTGGATATAAATGTATCTATGAAATTGTTTTTCACATCACTAGGAAATTTCTAGTTGGGTTGCATCTTTGTCAGTAATGAGAAAGCCTAAAGCAAGAAAAGGAGATTGAGTTTCTCTGAAGAATTTTTTAAAAGAGGACCAGTTTACCTGTGTCCAAACAGATAAGACCAAACTGACGTCAGGCTCTTAGAATGTTTTGAGAATGTGTAGATGTGATGATAAGTTCTCTGATCCACCTTAGCGGTTGATAAGGAGGACAGATAACTGCTTCTTTTTGAAGTGTTCTACTCCTTAAGTGATTTCAAACAAGAAACAGACTTCTTCATTAACAATGTTGGTCTTTCCTGCCAGAATTATAAGCTCCATAAGGACAAGTTCTGGTCTCTTATTCACTACTGAATAGTAGACACTGGATACATATTTATTAATTCCATCAAATTTTATAAGGAGACTTTTCGAACGCATCATGTAAAAGTCTGTATCAGTGTTACTCAAACTTTAACCCAAAACATAAACTTTGAAACCCAGTTTGAAAAATACTGCATTGAAAACTTAATGCTGTCCCTCTAAGAGACTTAATATGAATCGAGGCAAATGTGATCACTGAAATCATTACCTTACACAATTATGAGTATTCAAGTAAACCAGATTATATTTATGAAAATAAAAATGCTACTCAAAAAATTCTCAGAGAATCTCACACCCCTGAAAACAAATCTTTAGATCCCAATTTCAAAAATGTTGATTTGGAACAAGTAATTCAGAAATCTTTTTCAATGTATTGAATTAATGAGAATTGCTAAAAGAAATTCAATAATCCATTTTGCTTTCGATTTTTCAAAATAGAAACAAAGTAGTGCAATAAGATAAGGACCATGAGGTATTCTTGTACAGACTAATATATAATATAGCTCACTAAAATGTGAAATCTTTCAGAGGCTCACAGGGAAGAAACACCATGTGCATCAGTTACATTTCTAGTCTAATGTATATGACGTATCTATCAAAATTCAATTAGGAAACTCAGTAAATTCTACTAAGTTTTAAAAAAGGGAAGAGATGCATAGTAACTTCTTTTTTTGTTTTTTTGTTTTTCATGAAACTTTCTCTTAATCATAGTTTGACTGTGTCATCGTATGAAGGCATCAGAAAGCTTGAGTCATAGCCCAGGGTCTTCCCTCACTACCTTCCTGAATAGCCTTAAAGCACAGCACTTCCCCTTCTCTGGACCGTGCCTCATTCCTCTTATCTATACACTGGAAGTATTAAAATTGTAAATGTTGAAATTGCATTAATAGCTCTTGGATTTTGCTATCAAAGTACAATTTTTAGACACTACCCGAGCGAACATGTATATTTCTAAGAGCACTGAATTTTAACTTAAAGTCAGATATAAATGTTTGTTTATCACTGCAAAGAGTTTCATTTTGAAGTCTAGCATGTCCTGTTATTGATACTTGTTCATCATTTGTATAAAATGGATGTGTTTGAGACTGTGTTGCTGCACAGATTATTGTTTGGTTCTGATGCTTTGTTGCTTTTTGTTTGTTTGCCAGAAGAAAATTTGTCTGCTAACAATTCCAGCCTAATTTTGGAGCCAGGTAAACAAATAGGTGGTTATCTGTTTAGTTATTACATGATTTTTCTCCTGTTGTATATGCCTTTTCTTCATGTCTCCATTCACCAGATATTTGAGCACTTATTGTGTGCAGGGCTGTCTGCTAGGTGTTTGGATGAATAAAAACTATAATATACTGTCTGAGAGCTTACAGAGCAGTCAAAGTCTGTATACACACATCAGAGTTAAAAAGCTGTAGAAGACAACACAAAGGATGGTAGACAATGCAGTACTTGATTAAGTGTCATATACTAAAATGATTTAGTGTCATACTAAAGCAGACAATAGTGTGACGACTTCAAAGGAGGGAGAAATCTCATCAGTCTACACTGTAGTAGTTGAAAGATCTCTCCAGACTTGGAATTCATGAAAGCATTCACTTCTGAGCCACATGCTACAGCCACATTTCTGTCAGCTAGTCTGATGCACAGCAAAATTCAGTCTCAGGTCCCATATTTTGGGGGTTTCTTCAAAAACCTGCCTCTCAAGAGTTGGCCTTATATCTTTGAAACAAATGTGTTCTTCTAGCACTGCCTGCAGGTGAAATGCAAGGTGATACATGACCTAAAACACTTGTCTTTGCTGTATCAGTCCTGGTGCTCATCAAATGGACTTAAAATGAGTAGGGAGTTTCTGCCCAGCGAACAGAATGATTAACTTTTTAGGGACATTGCTAAGATGTATTCACAGTAATTGTCATAATCTTGGAAACAGATTTTGTCCTTTAGCAGACATATTCCAGTATAGTATATTCGGTCTTCTACTTTTGCAGTCAAGCCTTGTCATTATTTGTGAGAACCAATAGGGCAAAGATAACTTGGAGCCAGAAGATACCCCTGTTCCTGTGTAAGCATTTAATAGACTCTGCCCACTTCTGAAGGTTTTTCTTTGGTGTTTGTAGATAAGACTTTTCCTTTGCTTGATCGTTGAAAGAGTTCCAAGAAATAGGGTATTCCACTCAAATAGTTCCTAAGAAAGATTTAGTCAGATTTGTTTCCTTCCACTTTGTTATATATTCAGTTTCTGTTGTTCCCATGCCGCTGTCAGTGAAAGCTTGTGCATCCCCGTTTGCTTGTGTGCTTGTGAATCTGGCACGGGCCTCATGTGTATCTTAAAAGGATACAGTCATGCACCACATGATGTTTCAGTCAACAGTGGACCACATACATATACGACAGTAGTATATGTATGTGATCAGTAGCTGTTGGCTGTCGTAGGCTGTGGACGTGTGCAGAAGGCTGTACCATTTAGGTTTGTGTAAGTGTACTCTGTGATGCTCACACAACAAGGAACTCACCTAACAACACCTTTCTCAGAACATATTCCCATCATTAAGCTGTGCATGACTGTAGACTTATTTAGACTACTGACCACTTGTATTTAGACTTTCAGTTGTGGAGGTTAGGGATCTTATAAGCACATGTTGAAATTGTGAATGAACAGGCTTCTGAGTTTCATTTTAATTAATTTAATTTTAAATAGCCACATGTTAGCAGCTACCACATTGAACAGTGTAGGTAAAAGCTATTCAGAGCATTAACGAAGTTTATTTTATATTATGAAAGGATTCTCAGCCCTCTGTGGGAGCTCACGCTTCCTTTTTCTTGCCCTCGCTGTCACTTTACCCCTGAGTAGGAGAAACCTTGATAGAAGTCAAGAAAAGTGGTTCACCATTCGAGGAAGAAGAGCTTTTATTGCAAGGAAGAACTTCAGTTGGCTGGAAAAGTCATATTCTTGGTTCTCTGGGACAGTGTTGTCCAATAGAACTTTCGGTGATGATATGAGTGTTCTGTATCTGCACTGTTCAATAGCCACTGCACAGTAAATGTGGCTAGTGTGACTGAAACTGAATTTTTAATTTTGCTTAATTTTAATTATTTTCCATTTAAATAGCTGTGTGTGGCTAGTAGCTATTGTATTGGCCAGAACAGCTTGGGAATAATAGTCTTCAAAATTTTTGCTTATGTATTCCCAAAAGAGTTTTGAAATCCATGTACTCTCTAGAACATTTTAAAGCTGACATTAAAATTTTTTCACCATATGTTTGAAACTTTACAGGAAGGATATAGAAAATATTAACTCTAATGTGAGATGAATAAGATGGGGATTGTCTTACAATTTATTGAATAATGTATTTTGAATCAGAAAAATCCCCCCAAAGTTCTTATCTCTAGATTTTATCAAATATTGATGACCAGACAATGTTCTGTTTACATTTAAAATAAACAATATTTCTAATCTACATTGCTTTGATTGTTCTAAATGAAGGAGCCACATCTTGCACCTTAAAAAAATGCGAAGAAGACTGGGAAAGACAGGAATCCCTATGGTTTTTAGGTTCCTTGATCAGTGACTAGAGGAGGCATATGGGTACCCTGTTTGAAGACCTGCTTTAGAACTCGGAGCATCTTTTCAGTGTTTCTTGAAGATAGTGGGCCCCTGAATTCCACTGCCCTTGGGAAAAGGTGTGGAGCTTAACTCCTGGCTAAAGTCCTACCATCTAGGGGAGGATTTGGAGACCTTGCCCATTCCCTTTTTACCAAACTCAGTTGACAGATTTATCTCAGGGTTTCTATAAATAGAAGGTCTGAGATTAGGACTTTATTTTTTAATTATTCACCAATAAATATTTTGAATGCCTCCTGCAGTGGGCCCAGAAATGCAGCAGTGTTCCACTTACCATCAAGTGTCCACCTTCCAGTGGAGGAGTCAGACTACTGAAGCACGGGTTCCGGTATGTGAGCTGGTCTGCGTGTTGTGCTGACATCAAGCTCGTTGGTGCGCACACAGGAAGGGCACACACCACAGGCCTTGAGGAGGTGGAGCCCGGAGATGAAATGGGACAGAATGGGGCAGAGGGAGCAGGGACAGGTGAGCAGTTGAGGTAAAAGCCTAGGAGCAGCAACACTTAAAATGGTGCAAACTACAAATACAGGAAAATATATTTTATCCAAGAATCCAAAATTAGAAGCCTCCAAGTAATGCAGTTGTTCCAGAAAATTTTAAACTGATCAGCTGTTTAAAAAGCTATGTCATGCCTTTCATTTGAAGAAAAATGTGCCATAGTGCCTTGCATTTGGGGAAGGTATAACTTAGAAGCTACAAATAAAAAACAAAAATGGTTGGTGGTGTTGTAAGGAAACATTCAGAGGGTTGGAGCAGACTGTTTGGGATAACAGTATAGTGGACATACCAAGTCTAGATAATTTATATGTTTTGATAAATACCTTCTCTATAGTGTTGAGTTGCAATTGTTCAGATATTCATTATATATCTCACTCCTTAATTTATATACAGTAGACACTCAGTTCATCAGCACCCGTGGGAATTGGTAGATGTACCCAGCACCCAAGCAACCATCAAAACTCTCAAGCAAAGATTTTTTTGTGCTATTTGCTTAAGAGTGCTGGTTGCTTGAGTTCCAGTTAACCTGAGAGTCTACTGTATAGAAAGAAAAACCAAAGCAGAGCATCTTTTTGAACATACAAGAAGAAATATATTTTCCCCTGTGGCCTAGTACTCACATAATATATGTGTATAACTGAAACAATATCATAAAATAATGGCTGGTCAAGGTGCTTACACACATTAACTTAATCTACGTAATGACACTATACTTAACTATGTGCTGTACACTCTGCTATGTTCTGTTCTATTTGCAGTTGGTTATGACACAGTACTCTAGCTCCTGAACCACTAGGCCATATGTCCTCTTTAGTAACAGAGTTACACAGCCAGTGAAAGCACCTGGCAGGCTTTCTCCAAGCTCCCTGCCCCGCCTCCTCCCCAGGACTTCTCAGCATTGTCCCTCTTCCCCCTCCCCTGCCGCCCGCCCCCGCCCCCCCCCCAACCCCTCTGGTGCTTCTCATCTTTCCCTCTCCACTGTCTCCAGAACTCCCTCACCTAAAACCCGTGCAAAAAACACCTGGGAGGATGGGGGTGACCGCTCCCACTGGTATCGGGCAGCTGGTTTACTCCTCTGGGACAGGCAGCTCAGGGTCACGTTGGTTCCCACGCGGGGCACGCTGGTTCCCACGCGGGGCACGCCCAGGAGATGGCAGGATGGAGGAGCTGGAGGAACTAGGGGAGGGGAGACTGGTTAACAACTCACACCCAAGACACCAACACACACACACCGCTAGCCCCACCCCCACACACACTCCCTTGTCTCCCCACTTGCTCCTCCTCCAGGCTTTACACTCAGCCATTTGGGGGAGAGATCTGCCTGGCCTCCCCCAGGGGTGGGGAGCTGTTGGGAGGCATGTGCTTCTCACTTACCCAGTACACTGAGTTCTAAAGCTTTGCTGCCATGGCCCTTGCTTTTGCCTTGACTGTCTTGCACGTTCACAGAGCAGCGGTAGGACCCCGAGTCTTTCTCCTGAAGGGCCTGCAGGCGCAGGGACACGTTCCGGGAGGGCATGGAGTAGACCAGGGACACTCTAGGTTGGCTGGACAGGGTCCCGCTGATGTACGCCAGCACCTGGTGTGGGCATAACGCCTCCCCATTATACTCGTGCACTGTGCCCACAGGCTCAGCCGCTCCCCTCCCCCAAACTGGCAATTCCAGATGCCCCTCGCCTGTACCCACCCCCTCTACCCTGTACCAGCTCCCCATTCACCCCTGTCTCCCTAGCCACCCTCTCACCACCCCTGGGTCTCCTTCCCCAGAACAGTTCTTGCTCCCCTATCCATTGTCTCTTCATCTCCCACTTGGGGTGTTTAGAAAGGTGGTGACAATCCACTGAAGTTGATTTCCCAGCTCACTAATAGATCATAACCTGAAGCTGGATAAAAGAAGAGAACGAGGTGAGATCAAGTGTTTTTTCAGTCATTGTGCTCTTAAATTTAAGGTATCAAAACTCCAGAAACATCATTTATTTGAAACCAGCATGCCCCAGATATTCTGGTGACATGTCTGATACTATGTTGTTCTAGATAGCTGGAGCCTAGGGTTTGAGGGAAGAGGGTGAAGGATGGTAGGAAGTGGTATGAAATGAGACTGCAGACATAATTAAGAAGTCAGATGATGTGCTAAAGAGTTTGGACTTAATCATCAAAGAACTAAGCTGGGAGTGACATGGTTAGTCTTAAAGGGGTTCTGGAACTGGCTGTAATGTGGAAAATGAGTTGGAAAGGGTAAGGCTGGAAGCTCAAACAGCAGTTAGAGGCTTCCTGCAGTAAACTAGACAAGCAGTGAAATCAAACAGCAGCCATGAAAATGGAGAAAAGAGAATCGATTTCAGATACATCAATATCAGTGGAGCTGTTTGGAGAATCTGAATATTCTAATTTATAGGATTTGTTAGATCTTAACCTGTCACACAACTCACTGTTTACTGCTCTTTCAACTTAACAGGATTCTTGGTTTTATCCTCAAGGATCATCATACCACTTAATAGCTTAAGTTTTTAGTATTGATTCTAGAACCCAGTGAGATCCAACTAAAATATCATTTTAGGACAGTCCAGTCTGTATTACCTATACTCTATACAGACAGACTCTTTTGGATTTGACATGCTCCCGTCTTCAGAAGTGATCATCTTGCCTTCTTTTTTTCTCTTTTTTAACATTACAAGAGGGTAAGAATTAACAATCAGATCTAAAATTTTAAATGTTAATTGTTATAGGGCATGCTGAAATATATGCTCATATCACTAGGTTGAGGGTTGTTTTCCCCTTTGAAAGGTTATATCTGTGTAATGTTAAAAAATATTTTTTTAATGGGAGAAAAAACTTCTCACATTTCAAACACAAAGACCAGAATCATAAAGAGCTTTAGATTTTAAACAATTGAATGTTAGAATTGCCATGATAATTAGGTAATCTTCAATTTTATATCTGTTATGGGGTTCATGCATTGTGTCTGTGTGCTATTTGCCATTGCAAAAATTTTATTCAGTGTTCAGAATGAAAGCTTAATGAATCTCTGCCTCCTATCCATTATGTTACAAAATATCTGAAGTTTATAATCTATGCCGAATCTTCCCCCCGTTGTTCTGAATAATTGAAAAATGTCTGCATATTGGGAACGGCATGTATTTAAATCTGTATAATTCTTAAATATTTGTAGTTGAGCAAGTTCTTGAAAGCCAATGGAAAAAAGTTTTTTTTTTTTGGCACTAATCAAGTGTTATCTTGTCATTTTGTGGGATGTGTTGTTATCCTTAGGAAAATACATATCTCTATTTATCTCAGACATTTTAGGAATAACAGCCATTGTTTTATTTATTTTTTATATATGTTCTTGGCTGTATCAATTACATATTTTGAGCTACCAAATAATACTTTATTCAATATAAGTTGATATAATAGAATGGAAATTATTTATTTAGATGAGCTACCAAGTAAGACTTTATTTAATATAAGTTGATATAGTACAATGGAAGTTATTTATTTAGATATGTTTTCTAGTTGCATTTTCTCAACCTATGTAAGACTACTTTGTTGTAATAGCCTCAATTTTGAAAACTCACAATATTGTTTCTCTACTACCTACATGCAGATTACTTGATTTATCCGAATAAATCAATTATGTTTGTAATTGATATTTATAAACCCAGAATAAAGTTTCTATCTACCAAAAACTGCTTTTATTATTATTATTTTAAATTTACAAATACTTTAAATGGAAAGAGCTGGTTTTTGATTTAGAAAGAAGAGTATGTATGATAGATTACAAAGTACCTCAACCTTATATTTGATCTCTCAATTACCATATTCAGTCTTAAGAGATTTTTATTCATTTTGTTCATTCATTCATTTATTCACTCATTTAGCAAAAATTTACTGACCTACTTCTGCATGCCAAAATTGTTTTAGATGCTGGAAATATATCAGTAAACAAAACGAAAAAAATAAAAACCCTGCCTTCAAAGAGCTTACATTCTGTTAGAAAACAATATGATATTTAAAATATATTAATTTAAGACAATTAACACAGTTAGAAAACCCCTCAAATATGATATTCCTTGATATGAGCCTTACTAACCTTAGAATGTTTGAGCTCTACCTTTTAGTACGCACAAGAAATAGAAATTCATTAGCTTTTGCGTTATTAAGAATGAGTTACATGATTTCATATTATGCCTTTTCATTGTGGTATATCCAGTTGCCCCACCAAACAGCTGAGTGCAGCATTGTTAATCACTCACTCAGCACACTGCTGGGTCCCGAAGTTCAGTCTATAGCAAAAGCAGGTAATGTTCCTTCTTGTGCAAATTAGGAAACATGGTTCATAGTTGGACTTGAGAGACGAGAGTTGTGCCAATTTTAGAGCAGTATATAATACTCTTTCTTTATATAAGTAATATAAACCACATTACAATATTAAGTGGAAAAATCAAGGGAAAAATTTTTAACTTTAGCATAACCACGTACCGTATTCATGAAACTTTTTTTTTTTTTTTAAGATTTATTTTATTGATTTTTGACAGAGAGAAACAGAGACAGAGAGAAGGAGGAGGGCCCAGAGCAGTCTCCATAGTTAACATTAGTTTTCCATATAGTTTCACTCCACAGGCGGGAACAGGGCTTTGCAGGGCAGGAACTGGGCTGGGAGCCTCCCGCATAGGTCCCGGCAAGAACTGAACTGGGGGCACACCCCAGTTCAGCATATGGGTCCGCATGGGCCGGGGCCGGGGCGGGACTCGATCCTCGATCCTCAGGGCTTCAAAGCGAGCGCTTAACCCGCTGAGCCATCCCAGCTTTCCCTGAAACTTTTTTTTTTTAATGGTGGTGAATCTGATTTTAATTTCATGCACCAAATTTCCATACACCAAGAAATGAATGAGAAGTCTACATGCCTTTTGTCATGCTAAACTCCAAGAAACTATATGGGCCCCTTTGTACTTCTTATTTGATTCATGCTAAGTTTTTGCCTGCCTCCTGTTTTTGTGAACAGGATACCCAGTGAACACAGCTGAATCCTCACTCTGGATTCCTTTTTTTTCTCCATTCATATGTCTATTTTAGACACCATATTCCTGTCAAGACTGTAAAACTTTGAAAATGGTTAAATGATTGCCTTTTTTCTATAAAACAAGAAATATTACCAAAAAGTTAAAAGAAACTGTGGTGCTATAGCCAGGTGTATATAGCAATATTACTTATTATGTAACAAACCTAAATCTAGGTACAAACGCCTTTTATTTATAGATTTCACATGTTACCAAACAAGAACAACTTTATAAAACACCTTAAGTCCTAATAAAATAACAATAAAATGAAGCTAATATTCCTTTAATATTGGAGGACGTGGTTTTAGCTGAAACTTACTTGCCTTTCCAAATAAGATTCTGATCTAAGTGGTACAGTAAGGTTTTTTGTTTGTTATCCCTGCCATGTGCTTTGTGATAAAACTTGGCTGCTACTTTGTTTCAAACTAATCTTTGTTCATAAGGCACCCTGATCTCCATATGGTGTGACTGTCATTTTGTAATAATAATTGCTAACATTTACTGAGTGCAAGTTATTAATTAGTCAGACACTCTTTTAAACGCACTACTTATATTTTTCACTTAACGCAAATCTGTGAATGAGGTACTATTAATATTATTAGCCCCACCTTACAGATGGAGAAGTTGAAGCACAAGGAGATTAATTTGTCTAATGTCACAAAGCTAGCATGTGGGAAGCTAGACTAAGTAAGTAGCCTTACTCCATGCTCTTCTCCCTTGATTATATTGCTCCCTTATGAATCATCACCCTGCCTCTATTAAATTTTGATAATTAAAGTCATACTTTGGCAACAGTGTGATCATAAACAATCAAATGCAATACCAAAATCACATAGCAACACCCAGGTAGACCTCATTATGCTTATACATGTTTCTTATAGAAATGAAAGGACAATTTTTAAAACTTCTTGCAGATAAATTCGTGGCATCCTAAGATTATAAACACAATGAGAAACTGATTTGAAAGTCTCATGGAAGAATTTAAAACAGCTTTTGAAATATAAATAAAACTTATTGTAGAAGACTCATTCAGTCATTCATGCAAGTCCTATAAATAAGGATATTTATTGGGCTACCTACTCCTCTTAAAGGAAGTAAGTTTGAACTATGGAATGAGAAAGATTTACAGAGTAGAATTACTTTTGGACAGTGAAAGCAGGTAATGAGGGTGTGGCTGACAGAAGAGGCCCAGGACTGTCATCACCTCATGCCTGTCGTTGTTCTAATGGTTTGGGTACTCTCCTCCTGAGAGACGATGGGAATGAGATGAACTGTTTTGTAAACTATGAAATAAATATATCCAAAATGATATGCATGTGAAGAAAGCTAAAAATAGAATCAACATAAGAAATCAGTGCCGGGAATATAGTCATAATCCAGGTAAATATGGTTACTGCAGCTATACAAGGTGTGCTAAAAAAATACAGTGAATATACTCCCCCCTCGCTTCAAACACATCACTTTTTGAAGCAGTTCTGGAAGTCCTCTTTCATTGAGTATCTTTAGTTGCGCTGTTGTGTCTGCCTCGATGTCCTGAATCGATTCTGGTCACACGTTGCTTCTAGTATGGCAATTTCTGTCCAATAAAAACATTACAGTGTGTCTTCATCCACCTATTCGCTGGATCTGGCATCATGCAACTTCCGGCTCTTCCCCACAGTCAAAATGACCATGAAAGGTAAATGTTTTCATTCTATTCAGGACATCAAGGCAGCCACAACAGTGCAACTAAAGACCCTCCCGAGAGAGGACTTCCGCAAGTGCTTCAGAAGGTGGCAAGAATGATGGGATAAGTGTTTGAGGGAAGGGAAATATTTTGAGGGGTATTAATGGCAGTGTGTCTTTTACTGTAATAAATTTTCTTATTTAAACATTCACCATATTTGATCGCACCTCGTATATTAAAATGTGCTGTGAATGTCCCAGCAACTGGGGAAATCCAGTGATTTTCTATACTTTTCAGTGCTGCTGAAGAGAAGCATACCAAGTCTTAAGTTTTCAAAACCTAAAATTTATTTACCTTAAACACTTTGATAGTGACCTTGGACAAACTGCTATACCTCTTAGTTCTCTTTTCTGTTAAATTAGGATGCATCACATATATGATACACTTCCCAGACCCCTCCTCCAGGAATGAGACTCGAGTCAGTCCCCCCCAGCGGCCTGAGCACTGATTGATGTTGGTTTCTGGTTGGACTCCTCCCAGGTATTTCCCTTTGCCCAAGGAAGCTGTCTCCTCCAGGGTTCTGCCCCCTCACAGTTGGCAGCCTGAATCCACTGACTGGTCAGTGCTGAAATACAAAGGTACAGCCTCCTGGCTTCAATTCGGGACACTTCCGAAGGGTCATCCAAGTTCCATACTTCACTTTGGGACAGGCAGAATCCCCTGTTGCAACCGTGTCTTCCTTCAGCTTCTTTCTCTGCCCAGACCTGCCCCTCTTAGTCTCTCGCAGGTAAACCTCCTGCACACAGTCTCCTGAGAGTGTTTTCTGGGACCCTCTCTTAGTATGATTGTGAACATTGGAATAATAATTGTTAACTGCTTAGCCCAAATCTCAGCACAGTAGGCACCAAGGAAATGGTAGTTCTGGTTTATTTACCTTCATTATATGGAACATTGGGCCACATATGGAAAAATGTTTGATTTTTATAAAAAGTACAAACATTTTTCATATTACCGTAGCTTTTTAGCAATCCGCATAAAGGTAAGAATAAAATATAAAAATGCTGCCAAATGAGCTATGAAAAAATTATAATGATTGCCTGAATTTCTTTCTAACAACCCTAGATGAATTCAGGTTGCCCAAGGTTAGATACATAAACTTAGAAAACATGCTTATTTTCAGATTTTTTATTGGAAGGGTATATGACAGAATATGAAGATATTTTCTTTCATGCACTTATGACCTGTATTAATAAATGCAAAAAAAAGAGACCTGGAGTAATGCAGTATTTTCCCTTTTTTTAAAACAGTTGACTGAATCTTGACTTATGCTTGTACCCAGATATTTTGATGGAGGATTTCTAATAACCTTTTTAGATGATTTTATCCAAGTGCCAAGATTTATTTATTTATTTTCCACAATCAAATACATAAAATTTGCTTAATGGAAAAATTTGTTATTATAAGCTATCTCCACATTATAGATGGTAGTTTTTAGTAAGAACTACAAAACTGAGAGAATCACAGGTCAACATATGGAAGGAATAAAGTCGCCTACTGCTCTCGGTTATTCTTTTAAACATCTGTCTCATGTATAGAAGAAAGTACCTTCATGTTTGGGAGGCAATACAGTATTGTAACAATAAAGCTGGTTGACTTTTTTTAGGTTTTTTTTTGGTAATTTGTGTGTGTGTACACGTGTGCATGTGTAATCATTTTTAAACATAATTGATTGTGGAACAGTTAGTATATAACTCAGGTGTTTGTATGGGAGGCCTTTAAAGATGAATGATTCTCCCCTACTATCCTAAAAATATTTTAGATAATTCTCTTGAATGTGTTTTTTAGTTGTCACATACTAACAAAAGTTAAAAATAAAGTTTTTAATGTCATCCAAATACCACTTTAGGAGGTCAGATAAAATCACCTCTAACCCAACTCAGTTCTTTACCAAACAACTGATTTCCCCCCTTTTATAGGGAGGAAGTTCTAGACAAGTAGTGTTATCTGTCTTTGATGACTTTGACCACCTATTACTGCTTATGTCTGAAATAATTAAGTAGTTCAGTATACCCTAATTTTTTGACCTGTCTTGTTCTAAATCAAGCTTGTCTAACCTAAGGCCTTTGGGTCTCATGTGGCCCAATGCAAAGTCATAAACTTTAAAACATGACACATTTTGTATGTGGTTTTCTTTTTTAGCTCATCAGCTATCGTTAGTATTAGTGTATTGTATGTGTGGCCCAAGACAGTTCTTCCAATGTGGCCCAGGGAAGCCAGAAGGTTGGACATAGCTTCTCAAAATACAAGTAGAAAAGCACTTGAGGACTCCATGTCTAGAAGCAGTCTTATATCCCAGAGAATCCCTTAAACATGAGCACGCATATACTATTTACAGCTTTTATAGTGTTGCTGCCGGTATTGGTATTGTCTTGAGTACCGTAGGATTTCCCCACAGTATAGGGTTAGAAGTTTTATGGCCACATAAATATAGTTCCTTGAGCAATGGAAGAGGTTTGTTTCTCATAATTAGTGTTGACCACCTTGAGGCAAAACCCTCCAGCTGCTAGCATGGAGGAACCCAGAAAACTTAGGAGTTGATGCTCACTGAGAATCAAAATTTCCTGAATTATCTGTTCTATACAAGACTCTCTCCCTCATGAAGACAGTACTGACCAGTTATAGACACAAAAGTGAGTCGTTGCTAGCCAGATTCGGAAGAAGTACAAGCTGGTAGAGTTCAGTCCTGGACAGTCCTTGGAGCCAGGGGCTCCAGAGAGGTAAGATCTCAGTTTCTGGTGGTCGTGCTTCTGTTGGACTTTATTGGAATCCAGGGAACAATTCCAGTCTTTTTTCTTCTCTATCTTTGACAGAACTGCTTTATATTTTTAAATATCAATGTTTCATTTGCAAGGCATAAGAAATAACGTTTGGATAGGGCTGCAGAGATCCTTTTAACAGGTGACACCTCACCTTAAAGAAAAATATTAACCATGAGAGCTGTTTTTTAAAACAGCCTTGCCCTCTGCCTTAGTCCTCCTTTGTTACAAAGATATTAATTTGCATGGCTAATTATAGGTGTGTCTGTGTTTTATACCCTTTTTTGCTAACCCACATTGGAATGACTGATTTTATAAAATCCACCATTGTAGTTAAGCAAGTTTCCTGTTTTTCTTTGCTAAGAAAAATGTGATCTTGCTAGTGATTTACTAGTTTAAAATTAACCTTAATTCATTTATTGAGTAGTCCTTATGTCATAGGTGCTATTCGGGGCTCAGGGAAACAGTAAACAAGGTAGACGTAATCTCCACCTCACAGTGTTCAACATCTAGCAGAATAGCTCTCTTAGGAAAATGAACATTTTGTGGGTGGCATTTGGTAATTTTTATTTGCCAAATCCTTTTTGAAGAAATGCTTTGTCTTGGAGCCTTGGCTCCTCGTTTAAGTGAGGAACTTGGACTAGGGGGTCTCTCTAAGCTTCTTTTCCATTCAAAACTTCCATAATGTTTTGGAAGTTGGAACCTGGTTTGCCCTTCGAGCCTTGGGCACCCTCTGTCAATCAGTATAAAGTTTTATAAAAGAGGTATTTGGCATTCTGACTACTAAGGAAAGTAGTCAAGACTTATTTCCCTATACATACTTGTTTCTCCATGTGTGAATTTCCCTGTTTTAAATTGTTGCCTTAGGAAATTTATCTAGCATCTATATTGATAAATTAATGAATATTGATTGATAAGATAGTCTGTCTAGCACCTATATTGATAAGGTAATGAATGACCAAATACTATGTGATACGTTTGGAACAGATAATCAACATAACTTATGAATCATTTAATAGTGCCTAATTGCCACTTCAGAAAAAGATTTCTTCCCCAGGAAATAGAAAAAAATGCTATATTTTTGTTAAAACAAACAAACAAAAAAAACCGGGGAACTTAGCTAATTTACCCCTTACAGGGAATATTAATGCTGCTTTATCTAACTGAGCAGAATACTGAGTAAACTGGATAAACTGTACTTAAACTGGGTGTTCCAATTGTTAGAATCTCTTATAAAACCTAAAACTTGAATTAAGTACCTTATTTTGGGGTTTCTGACTAATACCTGTCATATTCTTTTATGGAAGAAATAACCACATGGTACAGAGCAGGGTTTCTTAACCTGAGGTTCTTTTATAGGCTTTTCAGAGAATCTGTGTGCCCCTTGAAACTGTACGAAAGTTGGTGTGTGCATTTTTCAGGGGATCCATGACCCCAAAAACTTAAGAAACTTGGCTCTGGAGAGGAAAAAGAACAAGAAAAGTTTAGATCTTCCACCTGCCAGAATTTCCCATGTAGCTCTTAGAACTGGGGAGTGTAAAACAAGTGTTGTAGTTTTGTTTTGTTGTGTTGTGGTTTTGGGCTGGTTTTCAAGGACTTAGGTAATTGGCAAGTCAGTTTGCCAGATTTTAATTATAGAAAATTTAAGAGAATAGGTAGTAACAGTTCTGCTGGCCCCCAGATGAATTTTGCCTTAGATGACTTCCTAATCATTAGTTATATTTTTCTATTTATATATATAGCAATTTATACTTATATTCTTAATATCCCTCTTACTGCATGCAGGAATGTGCTTATTTAATTTCAGGTATTTTTCTTTCCTTCCTTTGCGTTCATAGTAAGAAAAAAAAACGAATTAAAGAAATTTGAATCTTCCTTAAAGATACTGAAATAAACTTGGTATTGTTTTGTTGCCTCAGTTAACTAAGAGTAGTTGGAACAGTTGCAATAAAGCATTGATTCAGTTTAAAGGAAGAAGATAGATCTATTTCACAAATACTTTTTTTTTTTTTGCTTCAAAATATACATCTGCTTAGGCTGAGGTATTGTTTTCAGTACTTTTATAAAGAATCAGTCAGTAGAGATTTGTCCCCAGTGTCATTTCCCCCTGTCTCTGTGGAATATAATATGTCATTTTTAAGACTTTGTTTGCAAATGAGTGTATTCTTTAATCATTTGGGTTAAAAGAATCTCTAATTGATCATACTCAGTTGGCAGAAGGTTAAGATAAACTATGTGATCCATTTCCAGTATGGCCAGTTTGACTACATTTGAAAAATCTATTTCACTGCTGTTTTTTTCTTGTAACAGTTTCCTGCTATGGTAACCACACTGTCCTTCCTGCAGTTGGACTTTGTTTTTTTATCTGACATCTTAGATTGATCATGCCAGATTATGCCTTATTTCTATTCCTTGTTATATACCCTGTCCCACCTGTTAGAACAGTGGTTTTGTCATGGTGCTTATTTTATGATTGTACAAAATGGGGGCAAATTTTGAGAAAATGCTGAACCAGTGGCAGAACTGGTTGGCATATGTCCATACAATTCGCTTAGCTTGCTTCCTACCTTGTCATACATACCACGGAGGAATTCCGTTCTTCCCACTTCCTGACAGTCAAAGGAGGGATTGGAGGACATTGAAGCAAAAGAAACCTTTTTTTTTTTTTAACCCAAAAGTAGCTTATATAATGTCAGAAAGGGCTTTGATGAAACCACTGGCGTACTTACAGATCTGATTTTCCAAGCCTTTCATTATATTATTTGCCCTTTTCTGAACTCTACAATTTCCCTCTCTTGTAGCTGGTTCGATGCCCAGAACTGAACGCTGTGCTCCAGCTGTGGCCTCACCGGTGCTGAATAGAGAGGAAGAGCCACCTTCATAGCTTACATGTGATTCCTCTGCTTATACAACCCAATACTGGATTTACTTACTTTGGCAAGATAGCTGCATTGTGCACTGTATTTAATGTTACGTGTACTGTAACCCTGGGTCTTTCTCTGCATTGCTGCCGTTGAACCCCCAATCCTGCCCATCTTAAACTCCTGCCTTTGTTTACCTGCCCTCCTCCCCGTAGACTTCCCTTACATTCATCCACAATGAATGTCATATTTATTCTCTCATTTCTTTTCACTCTAATCTTAAACTTTGGCAAAACTTTTCCTCTGTCTATAAATTGTCAGTTGTCAGCCATCTTATTTTTCTCCCTGCTTTGGTAATGGGACATCTTTTGAGTCTTTTCTCAGGTTCTTTTACTTTTATAGTCATTAAACACCTGGCATGGTGGATTTAGTCAGCATTCACCTGGTATTTCTTCCAAATCAAACTCCTCTGATCTGACCACCTAATCAAGTTGTTACCTACACTTCCATCCAGATTTTCTTGACTCCTCCGACCTCTGTCCCTGTGACCTGATTAAAAGATGTGTTGTAGCTCACTGCTCTTCCCCCATGGAGGAGACAGTAACCTCGATTCAGCATGGAAATTTCTCACAATAAGGAACGTGTTCTTAATTGTGAATAGACTAGTTTTTAATAATCTTAAGCACATTCTTTCCCCCTGAGATCTCAATGTTTTAAAAAATGCTAGAGCTTAAGTTGCTATAAATTTCTAAGATAAGTGAGGTAAAGGAGGAAGGAAGGGAAGCAAAGTTCTTTGTGCTGAACAGGAAATAGGAAACCGTTCTCAAAGAAAGCTGAGCGGAGGTTCTTGTCCGGTTTGGTGCAGCTGTCTGAGATGGGAAGTGAGACTTTAACTAGATTCTGGAGCATTATTTTAATTTCAGAGTTAGAATAGGTTTTTGAGTTGGTTTATTTAGGCCTATTGACACAGCACACAGTCACTTAACTATAGGCTTTGGTTAATCGTTTAGAGTGTGGAAAGTGTAACCTGTCAGATTTACTGTGGGTGATAAGAATTTCTAAAGTCCCTCTAGTTTAACTAAATCCTAATGTTTGTTATAGTAGCAGTCAAGCTGATGTTTGAATTCTTACTTTTTAAAATCTTAGGTAACGTGTCCTATGTAAACAGCCTCATCTTGGTTGGATCTGTGGTCTTTACTGAACCCAGAAGGTACCACATGCGTATTTATGTTTTCAGAGAGTTAAAGTCAATTTGGAAGTCTTTTTAACATTATTTCAGTATATCAGGTTTTACCATATGGATGTAAGATTACCAAATATTTTTTCTTCAGATCCCTAACAGATATTTTACATGTCAGCATATTAACTATTAAGGTGTATTATACATGTACACTACAGAGAAATATAAAATGTATCATCTGACTGTCCTTCCATGTCTAAAACAATTAGATAATACTAGTTTTCTCATTCACAATGACACAAGCCAAGTGAAATTTTAAGCTCAGTTTGGTGCTTTCAAAGAAATGCAGTCTTTTCCATGGTTTCCCACCATGCATGTTGTCAGAGTCGGTGGCTTTGCTTATGCCTACATCACGTCCCGATGAAGTGTGCCACCTTTCTTCAGAGGAACCTGAGTTGTGTTCCTTGACTTGAGATAACCCTCAGTGACAGAGCTGACTGGGCTCCGTTGTGTGCCGAGTGCTTTCCTCTCAGGCAGCCAGTCCTCAGTGAGCAGTGGTGAGCTGTCCGGCTCCATTTATGGCCTTGGAAAGGGGAAAGGGACACGGCTGGGACTCTCCATTTACGGTCCTTGGAGGAGTCAAAAAAGAGGGGTTGGGGTGTTCTTGGAGGCAGCCACTAGATATTGTGAGATAAAAATAAATTGGCAGATGTTTGCAATTCCAGTTCTAGTCCCTGGGAGGAGGGCAGAGGGCCCTGGGAGAGGGGGTATGCAGACAGTCCAGTGAGGTCTGCTGCAGGCCTCTGCCCCCTCCATTGGGAGGGGCTGCCAGCAATCCATTTCTCACGCTCATTTCTGATTTGTTCTAGAAAGTCTCGTGTTACGTACTACTTGTGACTGTCTTTTGCAAAGAGAACAAAGGAACACTTAAAGAGTTTATGATCAGAAACCTCTGTTTTTAAGACGTCCTTTGAGGCACCAGAAGAGATCTCGGAGGAGGATGAGGAAGGTGCTTATGCAGGGGGCAGGCCGGTCGGTTCCAGGACCGGGTGGCGCTAATCACTGCTCTTGTTTGTGTCTGAGGAAGATCATGTGTGTCATGTGTCTGTTACTCCTTTTGCCCGTCTGGATTTCTGGCATCAGGGGGCAGATCTGCAAAGTATCTGACAGAGTATCTTCGTGTGGTTTGCCAGCTGTGATTTAAGGATGCTGATGGAGTCTCTGTAAAGGGTTTTGAATTGTTGTAGTACAGGTGATGTGTTGGCTAGTGGGAATTGATCTCACATTTAGGAGAAATTCATAATCTGGCTCATGCATACACATTAAGTCTTAGGTGAACTGGTTTTGCACAGGTAGGTTAGGAAGTATTTGGTAGCCACCAGAGAAAAGGAGTCTTGTCTCAAGAAAATTCTAAGTGAAACCCAGTCGCGTAGAAGGAACAACAGGAGGGAAAAATGAAGTAGAGACTGAGTAACTAAGCTAAATTTGGAAATAGTACTAAGTCCCTGACATATCTTGAAATATCATGTAAGATAGCATAAGATATACCATTAAACTAAGGAAACTGGGCTCACAGTCAGAAATGTACCTTAGAAGACCGTGAAGAAAATTGAAGAGTTGTGCCAGATAATAAAATTACTGAGGCTTTATCTTTGGACTTGCATAATTATACTTATTTGCTGTGTGCTACAGTCAGAGAGAGAAGTGAAATGACACCCCTCCATCTCACTTTCTCCCCAAGAAAGAAATTGTCGGCCTCATTTGTTGCTTCATAGCTGGCAATTTGAGTTGGAAAATAGACTAGTCTTACTGGCTCATTTTTAGACGTAGATATTAGTGGATTGTTTCTTGATAAGGGGTATTTGGAGCTGGGAATCTGTAGCATTATTGATTTGACCTCTTTTAGCAAGTTCCTCAGAGACAGAGTGAGTGAGTGAGGAATACGGACTGTGTTAAGTTGTATGTTTTACTAGCTGGTTCGCTTAGGCAATTGTTTTTATCCTGTATTCCTTCTTAATGAAGAGTAAGGAAGCTGATATTCTTTGCTTTGGGGATTCTTCCTTCTGTCCTCCCTTCCTCCCTTTTTCTAAATTCTGGCGCAATAGCAGCTCCTTCTCTTCTGTGGCAGGTGTGCATCCTATTGGCTGGCTGGTATTTCTTGTTTTCTTGTTTTTGTTTTTGTTTTATTTTTTTCCATATTCTTTTTAAGTGGGGGAGGGGGTATAACGTGTATGGGGTATATGATAATGTTGTAATGTTTCTTGTTGTTTAATGGATAATTAATTGTTAAGTAACTTTAAATTATAACATGTTTTGAGTAAATGCTAAATTAGTATTTTTTCTAATATAATAATGAATTTGAAATCTAGCATTCCTGTAACAATGTGTCTATGTTTGTCTGTCTGTGTCTGTCTAATAGTAATTAATATCTGTGGTCCGTACCTGGAAGAGGAAGTACAGCTTTAAAGGAATAACAAAAGACTTTGTGTCTTAGACCCTTCGCAGGTGTTACAGTCGGGTGAAAGAACATGGTGTTGGGAAAAGAAAGAGCAGTTACACATTTGAACAGTTGGAACAGGTGTTTGGTCAGGGAGGATGGGATGCTCAGCCCTGCCAGCCTGTACTTATTAACAGTAGTGGCTTGTACCAGGAGCTGGAGTCAGATGGCAGCACTATGGAGGAGTATTCACAGGAGGACTGGGGAAACCACAGTCAGGATCTCCATGGCTACCCAACAGATCAGGATTTGGGTAAGAAAGTTGATGTGTGTGCTACTCTGTGTGTGTGTGTGTGTGTGTGTGTGTACACATATACCTTGCTGTGTGCACCAGGACTGGTACGGATCCCACTTTCTGCACAAGGTATATAACTAGTCTATTTGGAGCACTTTGGGATCCTTGGTTTCACCTTAAACTGCCCACTAGAGCTTGGTGTTGATCATTTGGTGTTTTGGGTACCAACAAACCTCCTAAAGACACAGAATTCCTAATTCTGAGCCACACAGGAAGCTCGATGACAGAATCCTGTGCGACTTTAAATATCCTGTACCTCCTAGTTCTAAGACGACTGCCATGAGTATTGACTCTTGGCTCAGCTGCTATAGATGTTAACTGTCTTTTCCTTCCTTTATCCCAAATCCTTTTTCTTTTCCATTTGTGATTTGAAAAGGGTCCC
The DNA here is from genome assembly GCA_004027555.1 of Craseonycteris thonglongyai. NCBI lineage: Eukaryota > Metazoa > Chordata > Mammalia > Chiroptera > Craseonycteridae > Craseonycteris > Craseonycteris thonglongyai. The sequence goes on along the minus strand of PVKE010000633.1, from coordinate 106,059 downwards.
TTCCCAGACTTCAGTCTGAACAAACGAAATGAAGGGGAGCGTTGGTTTATCTTGAACAGAGCTCATATTGGAGCTTGTTATCAGCAATCATACTCGTTCAGATCCCATCCCAACAGGAGCTGCAGCAATTTGTCCACAGTCTCCACATTAAAAATGGAAAGCAAAACTCCTGGCCAGCAAATCTAAACTCATGTGACCTGATTAAAAGAGACTATGTAGTTGCTTTTGGTAGCAGATGTTCCCCTTTTGATTTCCATGATTTGGAAGTGCTAATCAAGTTTCCGCTGCAGCCACTGTACATGGATAGTAATTTGTGTGATGAGTACTCACCTGGAAGTAAATGTTGTTACTCCCCAGTGAGGTTCTCAGCAACCTCCAAGGAAGGATAGTGGGATCAGCGCTATTAGGGTGCTTCCCCAGCTCAAGATAAAAGTCCAGGGAACTTGTTTCACAGAATTCCTGCTGACGGAGAAATGCTGATTGAAAAGAAACAGTATTAAATGCTACCATTTCTTATGATTGCTGTTTTTTTTTTAATTAAATAATCTCTCAAGTATTGGAAGAGAGGGAGAGAAGAAAGAGGCTATAAAACTGTAAGACTAACATGATATGATGCAAGAGAGACACAAAGATTGGAAAAGAAAAAGCAGATGCTAAATTATTACTACTTCCTAATTTTAAAAGTGATAAGGTCTACACTACTTTGGCATCCCATAACTCTGGTTTTACCATAGAGAGTTAAGTCACCTAAACCTTTGAGGGAAAAAATAACATGCATAATATGTTGATCCTGGTATTGGGAAAATAATTGCTCTGTAAAACCTACCTAGATAATCTAAATAGCACAGAATTATTTTCATTATTGTTTCTTTAAAAATCATGTTTGCAGTGAAATTAAGCTTTAAGCTTCCTCGCTAGAAATCTGCTGGTGACCTTGAAGAATTTTTATACTTGTAGAGCTGGTTTCTGATCTTGCATATAAATGTATGCATCTCATTATATAAGAGTTATATTTATAAATTTGGCATTGAATGGTGTTTGAAACTAGAATTAAATTCTTAAATTGGAAAGTATGGAATGAACAGTAAACATATAGCTACATAGCTACATAAATGTATGCCACCATTTAGGAAAATATAATTTGTTTCAAAAACTTTGTTTTTCAGATGAAATACCTGTCACAAAGAGAACATTAAAAATAAAACAAGAATCTTCTGAAGAAGCACAGTAAGTACATGCCTCACCTTTCTGCAAAGTGTATTTATCTAAATTTAATGACTGTTGGGAAGGTGCTTCCTCAACCCTTTGACTGAGGAAACATGTCTAGTCATTCTTCCTTATCTTCTTAGCTTACATCTTCTAGCACTTAATCTAAAATGTTGAGAATTTTGTATATAAGAAAAAGAAATAAATATGTTACATGAAAATAAGCATGTTTGTGGTGTTCTGTGTGTGGGCATAGATACGTGGGTGTTTAAATAAGATAGAAAGACAAGTCATGGGAACCTGAGTTTATCTGGGCTTAGGTGAAATGATAGGAGGGCTAGAGGGATACTTACCGTAAATTTCTTAAGTAGTATTACATTTAGGGAATCAAAAAGCAAGCTCTTAGATGACCTATTTACACGTTTGGGAAAGAAAGCAGTTGCTGGAGAAAAGACTGAAAAAGTTGAGGGCCAGCGTCCTTCCACCACCTGATCTTCTCCCTGAGAGCTTAGCGTTCTTTCTTTTGTAAGGACATCAGCGTACTCTGGTTTCCAGATCTATTATGTTTGCACTTCTGTTCAATCACTTTAAGTAAGTCTCCAATTAAAATTAATTATTGTATATTAAAAGATACAAAGGGAAGAAAGTGAGGACCACCAGTTTTTTGCACCTGGTAACCACAGAGCATTCATTGCACTCACTTATTCTGGTACACTACACACACGTGGTCCTGGTGTTTGACAGATGGTGAAGGAAAAGTAAAAAGGAAGAGGACCGTGATGGGGAGGACCACGATAGATAACAAGCAACACAACGCAGAAATACTGTTTTCATTCTGCAAACCACCACCACCACCCCTTTAAAACGCTTGTTCCTTTTTCAGAGTACCTCTGGAACCAAAGAATTCCCATTATCAGCTGAGTTCATGTCTGGGACGAGGGTGAAAGTTTAGGGACCAACAATTATTTTCCCAAATTGAAACCATTTCCTTTTCAAAAAAGAAGTATATGACTCTGATCATTAAATTGAGGCCATCTTTTATTGGGAGGTACGTCTCTTTAAATTGTGACATCAGAATATCCCAAAGGAAGGGAATCTTTGATGAATATTTTAAAAAATGAGTTATTATAAATCCATACCTTCAGACCCCTGTTCTCCAAAGACGCATCATATCTTTCATTAAAATGTCCCATTTTCCCCTTTAACCACTTGGGACCCCATTAATGTAACTTAGGATGAACTCAGACTTCACAGAATTGCTGTCCCCAACCTCAGACCATATGAATTTTTCCTCCGGTTGGAACTTCAGAAATCAGGAAATAGGACAGTTCTCAAGTACCATTTCAATAACCGGGTCTAGTTCTCATTGTGCCCATAGCTTCGAAAAGCTGACAATGAGTCGTCAGCCCCGGGAGCTTCAGGCTGAGATCAGATAGGGCAGGAAACTGACCGTCTCTGCAGAAATATCCCATGCTGCCCCTTCTCTAGGCTTCAGCTCACAAGGTGAGAGATTTTAGAAGCTCCTAATAGGCAGTTTATTTTGCAGTGCAACAGTTTCCTCAGCGCTGTTCCTTACTGATGATTTAGGGCTGTGATAGTGCTGAGTAAAATAATTCATTTGGGCATTGGTTTTCTTAGTCTGTAGGTGTGTTGCAGGCAGGACCAACCTGAGCTAGCTGACATAACCTGTAGTAAAAGACCGTCCTTTCATCCATGAAAAAATGTCACCTACTCTGCTCATTTATTCAACACTTACATGAGGGCTGTCCAGAAAAAAAACGATAAATGCTTCTGTTCTTCATATTACATGGCTAGATACTTTCTGGACACTCTTCATATGTCAAGTACCTACTGTATGTCAGGCATTGGGATATATCAGTGAGCAAAACAGGCAAAAACCTCTGCCCTCCATCCCAACTCCTTAGCCTGGTCCTCTTTGAGAGCAGTAAAGTATTTCAAAAGAGGACAAGGAAGGATGGTGGCTAGGAAGGAGTTTCTCCTTAAAGCACTGACCCATGCAGAAGCACAATACTGTATCTTAGCCTCACAAGCACCACCATAGTATTAGAAGAGCAATCAAGTGCCTCTGTGTCCTCTGAGAAGAGGGACAAGTCCCCAGGAATGCAGTGATTTCATCTAGATGGCCACTCTGGCACTTGGGAAGCTTTGAAGACAAACTAAAGGGTACAAGATAAATCCAGGACAGTTTTTGGCTCCAAGAAGCAGCTGATAACAAAATATTGGCTCTTTGTCATCTCGCAAAGAAAGTTAAGGAGAGTAAGCGGACAGACTGAGAATGACCATATGGAAGATTCCCCTCCCCAGTTTATTCCAAAACCTTTACCCCTGGAACATTTGAGAATTTAATAGGAAGTTTCCGGGGTCTGTCTCCTCCCAAGAAGTTGTTAGAAACCAGCGCATATACTTACTTCCTTGAATGTATTTCATTGTATGTGAGTAGCAATTGAGTATTTTTGTAGTTTAAGTCTATGATTGATATAGTGGGTCAGAGTTTGTTGCTAGGTTAATATTTAACAAACTTCAGTCTTCAGTATCAGTTTTGCCATGCCTGAGAAGCAAACTTGTAATTACATATCCTCATATATGGGGGCTGTCCAGAAAAAATCCAGCCGTAAATGCCTCTATTTTTCATATTAAAGGTGTCCCAAAATTCACTCAAGATTTGCAATTTTCATACAAAATTACTTCTTGCGTGAATTTTGGGACATCCTTTATATGACTGGATACTTTCTGGACAGCTGTCATGTATATGAATCACCATGAGGTATCAGTTACAGTTATATGGGTTAAGCAGCATGTATAACAAGGATTTCCTGCATTTTCTGTCTTTACACTGTTAACTATCCAAATCAAAATGGAAATTTCTTTACTTTTGCTTCCCTTTAGAAAATACTTTCTAGAATAGTCTCAAAATCTTATCTTCAATTTTTTTCTTCAAAGCTAAGCCTAGTATGGACCTTTTCCTCTGAATTCTCAGATCTCAATTCTGTGTTAAACTCACAGTTCTTCTAAATTTGGTAGTAGTAATGAATTTCAGACAAATAGCAGAAAATGTCGTTTTGTTTTATCAGGTTATTACTGATAGTTGTCTGTTTTCCTATAGCAACCATGTATGGGCCAAAATTATTGAACTTTCAGAGTTTAAGATGTTCATTACTTGAGGTGAAAGTGAATACCTACCTTTCTGAATATATCAATAGTTACTAAGATTAATACAGTCAAACTATATAGGTAATAAGAAGCAGTTCGTCATTAATTTCTAGAAGCTTGCTAGGGGTGAGTGTTTCTCAGATTTTAACACTGTGATTATCTAGACCTGTACTTTCCAATATGGTGGCCTCTAGTCACCTGTGTTTATTTAAATGTAATTTCAAATTATAAAATTTTCATACCTCATTCATACCTCATTTAAATGTTAATGGCTACCATATCGGACAGCACAGATATAGAATATTTCCATCATTGCAGAAAGTTCTGTGGGACAGTGCTGATCTAGACAACTGAAGAATTTGACTTTCACTTCTCTTTCTAGGAAGAGAGACATCATGCAGAATATTGTACAGATTTTGGAATCAGTACAGTTGAAATGGGAACTATTTCAGAGCTGGACAGACTTTTCAAGGCTTCATCTTTCTAATAAACTGGCCATTTTTGGAATTGGCTATAACACCCGTTGGAAAGAGGATATCCGCTACCATTATGCTGAGATCAGCTCCCAGGTGCCCCTTGGCAAGCGACTCCGGGAATACTTCAACTCCGAGAAGCCCGAGGGACGGATCATCATGACCCGTGTGCAGAAAATGAACTGGAAAAATGTTTACTACAAGTTTTTAGAGATCACGATTAGTGAAGCCAGGTGCCTAGAGCTGCACATGGAGATTGACTGGATCCCCATTGCCCACTCCAAACCAACTGGTGGGAACGTGGTTCAGTATTTGCTGCCAGGAGGCATTCCCAAAAGCCCTGGCCTTTATGCTATTGGCTATGAAGAATGTATTGAGAGGCCTTCCTCACCCCACCTGGAGCCAAGTTCCCTGGACCCGGAAAAGGAGGGCCGGGTTGACTTGGAAACCCTTTCAGCACAAGCCTCGTTACAGGTGGAAATAGAACCCACCCGAATTATCTATTGCTACCTCGGGATTGCTGAGGTCAGGACTCTGCAGCAATGCTTATTTTTACATTTCCAAGCAAATACCAAAACCTTCAGCAAAGATTGGGTTGGTATTAATGGGTTTTTGTCTCAGAACTGTATTGTGGATCCCGGAGTCTCCCCCAAATCCATCTACATCAAGTTTGTGGAAGTAGAGAGGGATTTTCTTTCCGCTGGCTCTTTAGTTGAGTGCCTGGAAAAAGCCATCGGATATCCCTTAAAATTTAACAACTGAATGTCATCCTTCATAAGGATTTGGGCTCTTACCTCCTTCTTCTCTACTCACTTTTCATTACCCAGACTGTCCCTCATCCAGATGCTGCCATCAGACTCTTCATGGAAACTTTTTCCACAATTGGGCCAGTACAACTTCTAAGGAAGGAGTCATAGTAGACTTTGAACAAACAAAACAGACCTCACCTGAAAATGCTCATTTTGAGCAAGCAAGAAATACAGCGAACTTGCATAGTGGGTCAGCTGTTTCTTTTATAAAACAAAACAAAACAAAAATAATAATTTTTAAATGGATATTAGAGCCCTAATATAAATAAATGTAGGTACATTCCATATTGGACAAAACTTATACTTTGAGTTTCATATGAAATTGAAGAATTGTATTTTTTTCACAATGTTTCATTTTTACACATCTTCTATGTCTCTATATAAGTATTATTTACAACCCTGAATAAATAAGCAATAGATAATGGCAAGTTAAATCTTGAGTCACGGTAAATAAGACTGTTTTTCAATATCACCTTTAGCGACTATTGTATATAATTTAGTCTCATTTTTTCACCAACCAAGTGTTTTGCTATACCCAATCAGTGTTGCCTGCGAAGAGCTTTGTTTCTGTGATGTACCAACTTTACGGTTGTGTTGCCGTTTAAACTTTTTAAAAATATATATTAAAGTAATTCCTGGCCTCTTGCCATACTAGTTGAGCTTTTTTTTGGTAAGAATGTGGCTGCACTGGCAATGGGGACTGTGCTCTGACTTACTGCTAAAAATGTGACCAACAGGGGAAGCTGGGGTGGCTCAGCGGGTTAAGCGCTCGCTTTGCAGCCCCGGAGCCCGAGGATCGAATCCTGGCCCCGGCCCATGTGGACCCATATGCTGAACTGGGGTGTGCCCCCCAGTTCAGTTCTTGCCGGGGCCTATGTGGGAGGCTCCTGGTCCAGTTCCTGCTCTGCTAAGCCCTGTGCCCACCTGTGGAGTGAAACTATATGGAAAACTAATGCTGTCAACTGTGGAGACTGCTCTGGGCCCTCCCCCTTCTCTCTGTCTCTCTGTCTGTCTCTGTCAAAAACCAATAAAAATAAATATATATATATTTTTAAAAGAACAACAGCAACAAAAAAAACAGCAGGTACCTTCACTTTCTTCTACTCTGCACCCAACTGGCTATAGGCTGACCAGACATACCGTTCTAAACAGGACAGAAAACAACAGTCCTGTCCCATTTCAAATGGTATGGGTACATCTGGTCAGCTGTCTCACTGGGCTAAATTCAAGGTGTCAGTAGGCTGACCAGATGTACTGTTTGGAACGGGACAGTTGCACTGTTTTCTGCCCCATTTCAAACGGTACATCTGGTCAGCCTAGGGCCCTAGGCCAATGTCATTATTTCTTGTCAGAGTGTACCGAAGGTCAATGGACATTTCATTTTGTATTTTTTTAAAAAAAACAGGATATTCCTTTTGACCTTAAGTACCTTAATACAAGTATATAAGAGACTTTTCATTCCTCATCTTTATATTCAGTAGCCAGGGGTAACTCACAAGAAGTAAAGTAGAGAATGAAAGTGTCATCCTAACTGCATATAAAAAAGGAGAGGATCCAACAGAAACACCCAGGAAAGTGTTTTAAGTGATCCGTAGGATAGGACATTGTGAGTTCCCAGTACATTAGGAAGGTAACTATCACGTTTAGATCATTCAGGGATTTCTGTGGGTTGAGCAGCATTCCACTTAGAGGTTAGTGCTCTTAGTTAAGGGCCAACTAGTCCGTGAGTCAGGGGTCCCTTTGGTGTCATGGTGGGGACTTGTGAGATTGGTAATTTATCTTCAGTGATTTCCTCACATCTCTCAGGTGCTCTTCTTTAAATGGCCTGCAGATCCAGGTAAGAGCTATAATTCTCCCCATCTTATACTATTGAAGATAAAATTATATACCAATAAAGAAACAACAACAACATTCTTTTCTTTCCCTCTACTTGAATGGTCTCAAATCAGTGATTTTCTCATTGTGATACCTCTTGGTTGGTTGATGCTTATTTATTTTTCTAATGGTTAGAGGCCTATAATCTCTGGGATGATTTTTATTAATGTCATTTGAGTCTAGGTTTATGGAGTTGGCTGTTTTCTGATGTGAGCTGCTACAAGCAGGTACTAGTTCAGGAAGAGTACAGATATTCTGGAATGTTGGAATGTAGCACGCCTTACCCCTGGGCACAGTTTACAGCTATGGGCCTTAGGAAAATCTTATGGATTTAGAATTACAGTCCTACAGGCTGAGGCTCCATTGACCACTTGCAGCAATAATTTCGCAGTATTCAGTGGTAAGTGCTGCAGGAAAAAGCTTTGTTACCAGGAGGACTGCATGACATCCCTAAAACTTTGCCACTGACCAACCCCCAAACTGACATGCTTTGTGAATTTTTTTCTTTCCATTGCTGTTGGATACATAGCTGGGGCAGAGCATTTTGTGAGCATCTAGTGAGATGTTTTAGATCTCCCTCATACCACTGAGAATGGGGTTCTGCCAGACCACGGAGCAGCATGGCGAAGATGGCAAAGACTGATCTAGGCCATGATTCACCACTGGGCTTGGGATGGGTGAGGGGTAGGGGCAAGACAGCTGAGCACTGGAAAATAGACTGGGAAAGAAGGTAGCTTGCTGACACTGAATCTCCAGTCTCTGATCAGAACATTTTAGAAAAGAGGACAACAGGGTTACATGAACATTGCTGAAAACAAAAAGTGGACATTTAGACCTTCGTGAAGCATTATAAAGTGATACAAGGGGGATGGAGACACTATATTCAAACATAAGAATCAGCATTAGAAAATAATCAGATGAGGAAAGCCTGGCAGAAACACTAGTGACCTGGAACTATGAACTTAGCTCTTGTACACATGGTTGTGCCTCCAGTTCCCAGGTCACTCACAGGTCATCCGTGCTGATAGTCTCATTTTACACAAGAATAGAGAGCAACGTTCACCCCAAAATGCATCGTGGCAAAAACCTAAGGTAATGGGGCTGTTCTGCCAACTGCTACCACTTGACTGCCTCCAGGTCAGGAGGTGTGGATGGAATAGGAGACGGTGGCAATTCTTTGATTGGGGTGAGGACACTGAGAGTCCTGAAGAGGGACTGGCCTTGTCTCACATGGAAACATTGACTGTCTACGAATCTTGGTTTGTAGCTTTACTTCCAACGTTGCAAATTATTTGGGATCCAAATTCTGAAGGAAAAGTCAACTACAGAGAGTGAGTGTTGAGGCACTTAAGAAGGATGGGCACAGCCTGTGTAATTAGATGCTTTGGTATTCGCAGGATATACAACCGAGAGACTTTGCACTGCATTTCTGGGAAGAAGTTACTTATTTGGGGTGACTTAACTCTCGTCTGGAAACAAAGGAGGGCTGTTGACAAGAGGTAGTTTGCAATGAAGGCTAAAGTCAAGAAAAAATTGAGCATGATAGAATAGAAGGACCAACACTCCCCACCATCCTACACACCCGCAATCTACTTGACAATTCCAAGTTTCTAGGCTGTTGCATGAGTATTAGAGTGGCAGTTAGCTATTTCTGTTGCCTTTGCTACCACTGAGTTTCCAAGTGTTAGATTCCAGAGTTTGCAGCGGCACTATAGTGTTTGCATAGGCACTTCTCAAAGCCACTGCCTGGCAGGTATTTGAAGAGCAGCCAGGCAAGTCACACTAGGAAGCAGCAGCTGGGAGGGTCTGTGCAGCGCAGGCACAGGTACGCGCTCAACGTTAGGGCAGTACTGTTCGGAATAAATGAATGCGGGCAGCTTTTCTTCCCAGTCAACTGTCAGCATGGTTGTGCCCGGACGTTTGGAGCATCTTTGCTTTGGCGTTTGGACAGAGCGGGAACAGGTGCCTGCACTTCCGCCGGGGGGACCGCGGCCGCCAGAGGGCGCGGAGGGCGGGGGAGGGGCGGGCCCGTTGACGGCGCGCGGACGCGTTCTAGTCCCGGGAATTGGGATCCGAGCGGGCCTGAGAAGGGCTGGGGGCCACGAAGCCACGGAGGGGCTCCGTCCATTCTCCCGCAACCCCCGCCTCCCCAGGCGGCCCAAGCAAGTAAGGTCCTTGGGCTGGTGTTGGCAGAGGGGAGCAGCTGGGAACCCGGCTCGCGTTGCCTCAGTTTCCCGCTCCACTCCCGGGCTTCCCCCAGCTCGGGGCACGAGGCACGGAGACCCCGAGCCTGGCTGTAGGGCGCCCCCCGAGAACATGCCGCGAACCCTCCCCTCGCTGCCCACCAGCGAAGACGGCTCCCAGGTGCCCACGCCGGCGTGGCCGTTGCGTTCAGGGCCTTCGCGGCAGCCCTAGGCTGCGGGCGAGCCGCGGGCGTGGCTAGCACCGCACCCCCACCCCGGCCCGCGGCTCCCGGGCCCGGACCCCTCCCGCCCCGGGGGAAGCAGTCGTTCGGGGCCGCAGAACAGTCCCCGCCGGCCCGCCCCCCACACACGGCGGAGCCGCAGGGGCCCCGGGAAAACGCGGCGCTGCGCTTCCTCCTCCAGGGAGGCCGCCCGGCTTAGATCCGGAGCCCGGCCATTTACGGTGTAGGGGTGCGGGTGGCCCCTGGACATCGGGGGGTCCCCAAACCTCCCTCCCTTTCGTCCTCGCCCCACCCGCCCCGCGGAGGGAGAGGCTGTGGCCACACCGTGACCCTCAGAAGCCCTCGTTCCCGGCCCCAGGGCCCGGAGCGCACGGCTTACCCGACCCCACCCTGCGTGCTGACCGGGTGGAGGCCGCGAGGTCTGGACGTCCCAGCGCCAGGAGGGTCACCCGCGCGCCCCGCCCGGAAAGACGGCGGCCTCCCCGCCCCTCGAATGCCCCGCCCCCTGTCCCCTTCGGTCCCCACCCTGCCACCGGCGCGCACACGCACAGACTCTGCCAGAACCGTCCTCGGGGTCAGCGGCCCAGCTCCGCGCCTGCTGTGCTGTCGCGCGGCCTCAGCACCTGTCGGGCGGTGTGTCCCGGAGCCGGCGCCCCGAACTGCGTCCGGGCCAGGGAAGGCCATGGTATCGTCGCCCAGGTCCCCTGTGAGCAGCCTGCTGCGGGTGTTGGTCCTGGGGCTGAGTACCCTCGGTGAGTGAAAGCTGGGGCCAGGAGGGGGCTTGAGATGGAAGATGGGGGTGACTGCGACCCTCAGGGAGCTGGTTTGGGGCCTGATGAGGAACTACGTGGGGGCGGGGGACTCCTGCCTCCCCCCCCCCCCAGGGCATGACTGCACTGACTCTACCCCCTGGGTGTTTGGGGACAGAGCCCACTTGGGGTGCGGTGTGTGTGTGGTGCAGGAGAGGCTTAGAGCATCAACCGGGTAGACAGACCTCTGGGGTGAGTTAGGGGAACCATTCCTCACCCCTCTCCCCACCTCCACGCAGGAGAGCTGGAGGAGATGAGCTGCTAGATGAGACATTGGCTAAAGCGCTTAAGGACTTAACTGCCGCTCCTCCCCCACCCCCACCCCACAGGAGCTGATGCACAAGAGTCCCCCGGGGGAATTCCCTGCTGTGGGCTTGACACTCAAACTTCACGTCAGTTCTCCAGCCCAGATCCTCCCTCTTGCCCCCTCCTCCTGCTTCCTGCCCTGGGAATCAAGGGAGGTGCCCCAAAAGTTTGACCGTGAGGTCACTTAGGATACAGGAAATGGGGGAGGGGTTTGAGTGCCTAGAGGAGCAGATTGTGACCCCCTACCCCAGAGGTCCACCACCCTCCTTGGTTCCCAGAACCAAAGGGACAAAGGAAATAAAGAGGGGGGGCCCCGATGAGTGGGAGAGAAGGGACACCTCTCGGGAGCAAGTGCATGAGGGGTGTTGAAGGCTTCCAGGAGCACTCAGGAGC